>JAOPJI010057966.1:0-13005 GCA_027122695.1 Merluccius productus
ACCACCACTCCCAAACAAAAAAAACGTCCCCCCCCCCCCCCCCCCCCCCCCCCGCATCCTGCGTCTGTCTCCCCGGCGAGGGAGGGAGAGAGAGAGAGAGAGAGAGAGGGAGAGAGACAGACAGAGAGGGAGAGAGAGAGAGAGAGGGACAGAGAGAGAGAGAGAGAGAGAGAGAGAGAGGGAGAGAGACGGAGAGAGAGAGAGAGAGAGAGAATCGGGTGATGTAAACGATCTCGTCAGGCAGGACTTCTTTTGGGCCCGGTCCGCGGGTCCGGGTGGGATACCCGCCCCGAACCCCCGAATCACAATCTAAAGACGCCGTTGATTTCTGTATCACGATGCGCACAATGTCCCCCCGAGTCCTAATTAGAACCGCTTCTGGTCCACCAAGAAGGGTTTAACCACCAACTTCTCTCTCTCACTCTCTAACTTGTCCTCCTTTTCTCCCTTACCGTTACCACGGTTTTTATTTTATCCTCCGCTTTCTTTAATTGCACCTCGCCTCGCTATCTACCTCAGAACCTCCCTGATTCAATTCGAATCAATTAGAGTAAACTGTCTCGATTCTCCGATCCCGCGCTTTAGCGAAGCGCGGAATTACCGCCGACTACCACAAGGCAGAGAGGAATATTTTATACTCCCTCTCTCCCACTCTCCCTCTCTCCCTCCCTCTCTCTCTCTCCCTCTCTCTCTCTCTCCCTCCTTCCTCTCTCCCTCTGTCTTTATTATTCTGCCTCTTTCCTGTCCTGATGAGCCGCAGTAAGCCTGAATAATTCACAACTGCAGCAGTGTGCAACTCTGAGCCTCAGCCAGAGGTATATACAGCAACACGGTTCTGTGGGCCACTCTCACACACACACACACACACACACACACGCGCGCACACACACACGCACACACACATGCACACACACACACATGCACACACGGGCGCACACACACGCGCGCACACACATGCACGCGCGCGCGCACACACGCGCACATGCACACACATGGGCACACGCACATGCACAAACACACACACACACACACACACACACTTCCAGCACACCTGACACCTGCCGTCTCTTCGCTGCCTGCTGCGTCTCAGCGGGCGCGCCGTGATGCTAGGCTGCCAGCGTTAGCCCGCCAGCGCTATCCCGCCAGCACTAGCCTGCCAGCTAGCCTGCCAGCTAGCCCGTTTTCCCTACCTTGTTATTTCCCTCTGTAATCGAATATACTTGTGTTGTGTTGTTGTTGTTGTTGTTGTTGATGTTACCATGGCGGCACGCCATTATTAGCCTCCAGAGAGCGCCGCTCTCTCTGCCAACAATCACACACCTCGTCGTCGTCGTCGTCGTGGTTTTTGTTGTTGGCGGCGGTGGTGTTACGTCGCGAAGCCCCGACTCATTGTTTTAGATTAAATAATACGATGACGATGCGTATTGTGATTATTGTATTTCTCAGCAGCGGTCCAAGTCTTTTTACGACTACACTATATTTACAATCTCGGGGATATAATATTTATAGTCTATACAAAAAAAAACGGGGGGTTCGATCCCCACTGCCCACTGCCTGCCCTTATAGTCATCCTTGAGCCAAACAGAAAAATGAGCCAAACGACGCGCGACCGGAGACTCGTTGGCCTCGGTTACGCTCCGACATTTTATCATCCCGTCGCGCCGGGACGCATTAACCGTCGGGTCTCAGGACCGTCCCGGATCGGCTCTGGCTCACAATGTGATCCGGTGAGCCAGACCGCGTCCCGAGGCGGTCGGGGTCGCGTTCTGATGGGTTGGCGTAGGTGTGTGGTCACTGGACAGCAAGCTGGGCACAATGTGGGCCGACTGCCGGCTACGCCAGTAAAACCACCCCCCCCGCCCCCCATACCTACACTCAGCCTGCCAGGTTTCTCCCGGGGTGCACATGGTATTTATGCATATAGGCTCCGCCCAGCGCCATTTCAGCAGATTTATTTCACCAGGTAAAAGTATTTTTGCGGGGGAAAGTCTAAATCCGACCATGTTTGCCTTCAAACGGCGAGCGCGGACGTCAGACCCGCGTTCTGATTCCGGGGCAACCCATCGCAAAAAAAAACTATGCGCCGAGCCTCCGGCAATGTCGACATACACAGAGTTGGCGCTGACTTGATTAAAGGCAAGAGTCGAGTAGAAGAAAACACGCACCTTTTATATTTTTATCGGATTGATTATTTGATTGGATTCTTTGATATTTATTTCATTCGGTGATTGACGTAGAAATGATTGATTGATTCCGTGCGTGCATCTTGTACATTACAGAGACACTAGACGTGCCGTGATTGAGCGGGAACGGATCGCGGATTCCGTCCTTCTGCCCTTGAATGCAGAGGTTTGATTGGGAATCCACCTGAGCAGATGTGGCGAAGGAGATGTCTCCTTCGGGGGTTGACTTATGTATCCGGTATATAGAGATAGAGCGGCATACCAAACAACCCTCCACCGCATCACTCCTTGGTTTTGCACTCCATTTCTTGGATCGCTCCATCCAACACACCACACACACACACACACACACACACGCCACACACACCACACGCGCAACACACACACACACACACACACACACATGCACAATACACACACACACACACATCAATCGCCGCAATTTTTCAGCGCATGCGATGATTACATTGCCGTGGACTCACCGCTGTAGGTGATGATGCGCGTGGTGGAGTCGCCCTCCGCGTAGTGCGTGATGGGGGTGAGGCGCATCTCGTACGACTCGGGCTTGATGAGCTCCGTCAGGTTGTGGGTGATGAGCTCCCCCTTGTTGATGGTTCCCTCCACCGGGATCTCCTGCTCCCACCAGCGCTGCAGGCCCGTCTGCAGGGGCCGCAGGACAAAAAAGTCACACAGTCAGTCGTCAGTCGGGGAAAGAAATTCAGGCGAGACGCGGTGGAACAAAAGCTTCGAAGTGACCCGTGGAGGACGCGGCATTGAATGTGTTTTACGGTCGGTGTGACATTTTTGATATTTATTTTATTATCGTCGATTTAGCCAGACTTATCTCTTATCTCCACACTTGGTTTTTAGCGCTGGAGAAAGGTCTGGCTCTAAAGCGAAAGACAACGCCGCATACAGTAAAAGACTTTTGTGTTGACTACGCAACACGACTTTTATTAGTAAAAAAAAAAAGGCAAACACAACTTGATCATCGGTGAGCTGGAGATGAACCCTGCCTATACTTCAGCTCTGGAGGAGCTCACTGGACTGGTGAGAACCACAGACGACGTAACAGCTGTACGCAGCTCTTGCAGAACGCCATTAAAACCGACATCCCAGAAGCTCGCGTGAAGTGGAACGGGTCGGTACATTGATCAAGTCATTGGTGTCAGTGGCGCATGCCGCTGCCAGAATTAAAAGACGCGCCAAATCAACTCCGACTGACGATGGCCGCGTCAGAAAACCTTTCAACATCGGGGCGTGAGAGTCCGCCCAGAGCCTGCCATTGGGCGGCTATTTCGGTCGGCCAATGGCAGGCAACCTACATCCTACATCCGGTAAGCCAGGCGACCGTCGAGTGAATGACGGCATCAGAGTTACAATGAATTTTTAAGCGTTCACATTCAAGGAGTTTGTTGTGGTGTACTGGCGCATACGAGATACGACAATAACAATGGATGACTCAAAATGAAGATATAAAAAAAAACATACGCAATACAAAAAAATATGGTAAAAACGCTGTTTTGTTTTTTTTTCCCTCTCCATTTTGCATTCTTATGATATAGTTATCTTGCTGCTTGCCTTACTGCCAGGGTGTGTAACAAATGAGCTGTACTGAAAGAGACAAGATAAGTTATGGCGCTGCGGTTCCCCCGTTCGATGTTTTTGGCTTTATCTGCAATTTCCATTTCCATAGGCGATTGCACGCTACGCCGTATATAATCACGCATCACAACCGCGATGTTGTTTTCCCGGTGAGGATCAACAGATGACAGACAACCCCGCTGGGACGGCGAGCCCAAACTGTAGCCGAGTGTATTTTCCTTAAAGGCGTATCATAGATTCTCAATTAAACGGTGCTCTTGGCGAAAGATTCCTTTTGTGCAGGAAAAACAAAGAGTAAAAAAGTACTTTGTCCTCCCTTTCCATCATGTCTGTCGGGGGGGAGGGCGTTGCCGTAAACACACAAATCTACCGCTGGATCTACCTCGCTGTCGCTTTAGCACACAGTATGGGGGGGGAATGACGTGAGAGACGCATGGACGACAAATTAATCATGTGGATGGATTACAGGGGGGATTATTCAGCCCTCGGCTGACACCGCGTCTCAGTGGCTTGTTCTCACGCGCTTACGGCGTAACGGCGGTCTGTGGCAATTTGTTTACGATGGAGGGAAGCACTCAGATGTTTAACTCAAGTAAAAGTAGTATAGTATATAGTATATATAGTATATAGTACTTTATGTACCAAAAGTAAAAGTACTCTATTATGCAGAATGGCCCCTTTCAGAATAATATGTATTATATTATTGGATTATATTTATTGATGCACTAATGTGTTCATCGCTTTAATATATTGCAGCTGCCAAAGGTGGAGCTCATTTTTAAAAATATATATATAGAAAAATATTATATATAAAATATTATAATATACATTATATTATGACTTTACGTACTGCTGGGTAGCTGGTGAATTCCCTCCTGGGGTCAATAAAGCCTTTTTGATACAATAACATGTATTTTTTATTGATTATATTTTGTACTGTACTTTATCTGAATCTGCAAAGAAACTAGTGGAGTAAAAAGTCCAATATTTGCCTCTGAGATAAACCGGAGTAGAAGTACAAGGTAGCAGAAAATGTGTCCTTAAGTACAGCACCTTGGCAAATGTACCTCGTTACTTTCCAGCACAGCACTTGGTCAATAATAATAATAATTTAAAAAAAACGGTTCGAGCGGTGCAGGGTGTGGAGGAGCCGGGTGGGACCCCCGCCGTAGAGAGAGAGCTGAAGCTGGGAACACTTTATCCTTGAGACTTAGCTGGGAGGGAAGCAGGTGCTGGCAGACAACACACTGCCCTGCATCACAATTACACCGCCTGCTACGTACTGCCTACTGGAGGGCAGCGGGAGTAGACCGGTGAGAGAGAGACAGACAGAACAGACAGACGGAAAGAGGGTGAGAGAGAGCGAGAGACAGAGAGAAATAGAGAGAGAGAGAGAGAGAGAGAGAGAGAGCACACTCAATGTATGCAAACAGACAGTACAAATTACCTGCAGGAAGAGGGATATGGATATATAGATGTAGAAAAAGAGAGAGAGAGAGCGAGAGAGAGAAAGAGAGAGAGAGAGACACTCAATGTATGCACACAGACTGTACCAATTAAGTAATTACCTGCAGCCTGGATGCATGACAAATACAAATGCACAGTGTGCTTGTTTCCCTCTGATAATTGCACACTTGTACTCGCTGATTCCTTTAGATTTAAACCCCACTTCGAAGTGGAAAGAGTCCTACCTGGTAATTGGCATGAATTACATGAAGCCATTGTTGTGTCCTGTGTGTGTGTGTCTGTGTTGCTGCTGGTGGTAATCAGGTAGGAGTCTAATTTCATTTTTGGCATGTCCATGACTGCTCGCAATATAGAGCAAACAAAGTTGAGAACAACACTTTTCGAAAGATTTAATCATTTTTTTCTTCAATTAACTTTGCGAAAATCCAATCGGGTTTTAATTAGGAGACAACTCAAGTTGTCCAACTCCAAGTTAAAATGCACTACTTCTTTTCATAATTGGGATGGAATAGCCTTCCAAGTGAGTCCTCGTCCAATCCTTGTCTCGCTTCCAAATCATGATTTTCCCTTTCGTCGTTAACTACACTGTTTACACCCAAATACACACACACACACACACACACACACACTGGATTGATATAAAGTATTTTCACATTGCAAATTGAATATTTGGCTGCCACTATTTTCACCAGATTCATGTTCATCTCAGTTGTAAACCCAAATTGCTTCCTAATTTTGTACCCGCTTGCATCTATACATGTATATACAGTGTGTGTGTGTGTGTGTGTGTGTGTGTGTGTGTGTGTGTGTGTGTGTGTGTGGCAGCGAGGAGTAACAGAAGAAAACAAGAGGTACTAGGTAAGGCTCCCGATATATATAATTAGTCTGACTTTTATTGATCCGTCTGTGACTAACCATGCACTCTAACTTGACAGCTCAATTGCGCTGGAAAGGTAGAGGAGGACGAGGAGGAGGACGAGGAGGAGGGGGGAGATGATGAAGAGGAGAAGGCAGTCACAGCGGAAGGACTCTAGAAGTGAAGGTAGAGGAAGACAGGATAAGGAGGAGGGAGAGGAGGATTTGTGGTATGAAGAAAAGGGGGGAGGAGGGCTCACATGATAAGGAAGCAGGAAGGATGACGATGAAAAGGAAGGAAGAGGAGAAGGGGGAAGAGGAGGAGGAGGAGGAGGAGGAGGAGGAGGAGGAGGGGGGGAATCAGTGATGGTGGATGGACACTCGAAGGGAAGGGAGAGGAGGAGGAGGAGGAAGAGAAGGCACTGATGCGGAGGGAAACAAGACGGGAAGGTAGAGGAAGGAGGAAGAGGAGGAGGAAGAGGAGGAAGACGCAGTGATGACTGCTAGCACCAAAGAGCGGACGCTCAGACGCATAGACGCACAGACGCACAGACGCGGCAGCACCTCGGCAACCGCCGCCGGAGACGCGGTTGCCGCGGGCGGGCAGCCTGGCCGCGTCGTGTCAAGACAAGGGCAGACTTTGTTTTCCCCGGGGCGCCTCCACCGGCGACAGTGACAGGCGAGGCAGTCACACCCACCCCCCCCCACCCCACACACACACCCCCAGCATCCATTTTTGTCTCCCCCCTTTCGGCCGCGGCCAGTCTTTCACAGGACCGCTGGACGATAACGCGGCGTCATCCACTATAGCGACGTGACGCGAGGAGCTTCTCACTGCTAATATAGTGGAGACAGCTGGAGGTGAGGAGGGGGGGAGGATAATGATTCCCTAGAAAAATGCCCCGGGTGGGTTGAGATGGTGGTGGCGGTGGTTGGGTGTGTGTGTGCGTGTGTGTGGTGGGGGGGGGGGGGGTTGTTGCTTATTCTATAAATAGCGGAGGAGAGGAGCGGTCCACGTGTCACAGATTTCATCACGGTACACCTCTGTTTCGTGGTCTGTTGCCCGGCTACCCTGGGCAGCTCAGCCTTTATTTATTTTCTCTCTCTCTCTCTCTCTCTCTCTCTCTCTCTGTGTATGTTTTAATCTCCTCTATTTTCTTTCCTTTCTACCTCTGTTAGTTTTCCTTCCATTTCCGCCTGACCTCTGCCAGATTAGGATCGTACCATTAATCAAACGGGAATAAATCGATATGAAGCATAGAGTGGATTTTTTGCTTTTTATTTTTGCTTCCACCCGCAATAAATGATAAATTATTATTATTATTATTACTATTATCATTATTATTATTATTATTATTATTATTATTATTATTATTATTATTATTATTATTATTATCTGGGAGGCATTGGAAGATAGGTTGTGTTTGCAGAGAAGGGAATGAATAACAAACATCCCAAATGGAAAGGCACATCCATTTTCGCAAATAAAATAACTAGTGACAAATAAAACCCCTTTTCGTACGCAAAGAAGAAAAAGACACGAAAAAAAAGGATTAAAATGTTGAACTGACGCCGGCACGCAGCATGAAAACACGACATAATCTGCCGAAACGTGCGAGAAAGTCGTCTTTGGAAACAGAAAAGCCAACGCGCACGCATACATATGTACACATACATACGTACGTATGTACAAGTGTTGGAGCGCCAGCTGGCACGCGGCCAGCGAGCGGCGGATTCGGTTCCCCGCGCCGCGACGAATTGCGCGAGCTCAACATCATTTATTACCAAACAGACCCAACTGAGAGGGCTGACAGCAAAATCATTGCAGCTTCACAAACAAAACGGGTTTAGAAAATAGTTTTTTTTTCTTTTTTTTTCTCCTTTGAGGCTCCTTGAGGGTGTTTGTGTGTGTGTGTTTGTGTGTGTGTGTGTGTGTGACAAATATGAAATTATATTATTCATTGGAAACATGGAACTCAACTGTCGCTGTCGGTGAACTGGGGGATCGGGTCGGGCGCCGGCGTGCGACTCGCCTCGCTCTTTTCGCTCTCATTGTTTTTTCTTCTGGAAAAATTTGGCTGACGGAAAACGCAACCGAACTCTCCGCCGCGACGCGAGTTAAGACTCTATCACATTGTTCTAATCCTTCGGAGACGGAGACCCAATGTACCAAATGTGCTGTTAAGCTAGTAAGCTCTGGGTGAGAGAGAGAGAGAGAGAGAGAGAGAGAGAGAGAGACAGACAGACAGACAGAGAGACACAGAGACACAGAGAGAGAGAGATGGAGGGAGAGAGAGAGAGAGAGAGAGAGCGAGAGAGAGAGAGAGACAGACAGAGAGACAGAGAGAGAGAGAGACAGAGAGACGGAGAGGGAGAAGGGGTGGAGCAGGAGGAGAAAGAGGGGAAAGGAAAAATTGGCAAAGCGAGAAAAAATTGCGCGCCAAGTCATCCATCAATGTTGACTGGCTGTCATCGGCAGAGTTTAGTTTGGGAGCAGGTAAACAGCCGCTGGTGCCCACTATCGCTCTCTGTGGGGCTTCTTAGCGTGGAACTGCTGATAGAGTGGAAAAAACTAAGACAACTCATGGAAAACCGCGGCGGCAGCGTCTCAACCTGCCGCCCCTCAACGCTTCCTTTTGTAATTTTCGCCCCGGCGGAGACTCCGTTCACGTACCCTCGCGGAAAAAAAACGGCGAAAAAACGACAGACGATGAATCAGGGAATGGGATTACGGCAATGCGGAGCTGAATAAATGTCATGAGAACGAAGACAGACACACACACGCACGCGCGCACACAGCGCAAGTTTCCACAGCATGTTAAAATGGAGCATCATCTGTTGGCCTCTTTTCTTTGGGACATTTTATGTAAAAAAATTAAAAAAAAAGACCGCTCTATTCTTCTAACCAGACGTGTGTGTGTGCGTGTGTGTGTGTGTGTGTGCGTGTGTGTGCGTGTGTGTGTGTGTGTGTCAGAACGGGATGCATTAGTGGAGGAAGTTGTCGCCGCAACGGAGCTGAAGAAGATTCATGGATTCATAGATTCATGGAGAGCTGATGGCTGGTTCTTACTTTTAATTAAAATTCCCAAATGAAGGATGTGAATGTTTTATTGATGCGTTTTCGAGGTGTGCACACCACTATGGCGCCGTGTTTACAATATTATGCGAAAACATTCATGATTCACCGACTTACAGTATGAGTTACTGACTTATATGAGTTACTGACCAAACTTCGACTGAAGGAAAGTGAATGCAGGTGTAGAATCAGGTACATTAACAGACAGACAGACAGACAGACAGACAGTTGGAAAGACAGATGCGGATGTGGCCAATGCAGAGACAAACAAACATAAAGAGCGCTACACAGACAGGTGTATGGACAGACAGACAGACAGATAGACAGACAGACAGACAGACATGGAGGTATCTCACCAAATAAAGCGACAGATGGACATACATCCACACACAGACAGGCATACAGAAAGACGGGCAGACAGAAATAAAGTTAGGGAGATACAGACCAAAAGACAAGCAGACATCCACAGACAGACGGACAGACAGACATACAGAACTACAGGCAGACAGACTGGGATGTACTGTATGTGAATGAACAAGACCAAGCAGACAGACATACGGACGGACACAAAACATACAGAAAGACATGGGACAGACACACAGACAGACACACGGGCGGACGGACGGACCTGTCTGATGCCCAGCCGGTAGGCCACGATGCGGTCCACGGTGTTGGGGTTCATCTGGGTCCACTGCAGCTTGAAGCCGTAGACGCGGGGCCGGTTCTGCCACAGCGGGCTGTAGGTGTCGTAGTAAAACTCTGCCGGATACGGCTTGCCTGGCGGGGAGACGCAGCGGTTAGTCAATAAGATACCCAGTATATACAATATACGATATATCGGTCGTATTATATCCACATCGCAAATGTGAGGGAGTGTAGATATCGTCTTAGGTTTTTTGGATTTGGTAACGTCGTGATAAGCGTCGGCTTTTTCCTGGTTTAAAGGCCGCATTACAGTCAGATGATGCAATACAAATGATCAAAACCTCCTGCATGCTTTTCATTTGTCAGGAGTATACAAACATAGGCATTACCGTGTGGTTATTTTATATAAACTATCTGTTCATTGAACTACCAGAAAACATGCTGCATCATCATGATGTACAGGGCCGGCTCTAGGCATAGGCGACATAGGCGGTCGCCTAGAGCGCCATCTGCTGGAGGGGCGCCGCGAGGCACCCTTGGGCGCCCGTCGGTCGTAGGTCCGGGGGTGTGTTACGATCGCCCGCCCCCCCCCACTCCCCGTCGGTCGTAAGTCCGGGGTGTGTTGCGCTGCCAGAGAGTAATCTCGCCTAGGGCGCAAAATTAGGTAGAGCCGGCCCTGATGATGTACATTGATCGAGATATTAAATGACCTACATCCGGACAGAAGCATTTGGCCGTATATCGCCCGGCCGTACGGATTCACCAACCACTCACTTTTCCTTAAGTAAGTTCGGGTCGCATGGCCACATGGTAGACAATAAAATGAAATATAGCCACACGGTGTGTGTGTGTGTGTGTGTGTACTTCATGCCTAACGCGAGGAAGAGACTGTATAGTGAGTATACAGTATCTCTTACAGTGAGTAAGAGAGAGAGAGGGAGGAACTATTGAGAGAAGAAAGTACAGACTGAAAACAACTGGCAAACCTTCACTTCTCTCCCCTCCCTCCATTTTCTTGATTCCTCTAGTTTTGAACTGCTTGTCTTTTATTTATACACGTACATATCAATGATTTCACCCTGGGTGTTCGCTCTGTGAAGCGTCTTTGAGTACTTAGAAAAGCACAAGTTTTATGGGTTATTATTATTATTATTATTATTATTATTATTATTATTATTATTATTATTATTATTATTATTATTATTATATAGGAATTATACTATGTTGGGTGTAAGATCAGTTTAGTAGGGTTGCACAGAAAATATTTGCTTTTAATTATATTGGAGTAAATATATTAAGTACTACATTACATTACACAGCATAACATTTTTTTTATATGTAATATATTTTATATAATACAGATATTTTTTAAGTGCTTTTCACCCTCTGACCTTATGTGCATATTAGCTATGTGGAAAAAAAAAAACGTTCAAAATTCATAAGACAGTAATGTCTGTATCTCGGGCCATTCCTTCATTAGCTGGGGCCTTGGTGAATTCATTTGGCAAATTTCAACCGTAATTGATCTCCTTGTGGGACACTGGTGGAAATGTTAATGTACTCATGTAGATAATTATGACCAGTTACCAACCCATAGAGAGCCGCTAGCTAATGCTAACCCCCAGCAGACGATGCAGTACCCTGACAACTGTACAGCCATTGTAGAAAATACACACATTATATAAGGGATAATGCTCGACGCGGGGTTCGCCTTCACCAAAGTGCATTTTATTACACAGCTTTGTTGAATACTCGATGCTGATTGGTCAATTACGGAATTCTCCGGTCTGATATTTGTGAATAGCAGACCGCTGCTATAAATAACAGACCGTTGATATGGCTGCCAACCGTAGTCCAACCGTAAAATCGATCGGACAATTTTTTTTAGTGGAAGCAACAAAATATATATATATTTTTTGTTATATTTTGTGGTTTATTATTGATTTCTTTAGTAAGTCGCCTTGCAATAAGCGGGATAATGTACAGCGAGCCGGTCATTATTTTTGCAAAATAAATTCCGGTTGGCTGTACATTATCCTTACGTACGGACGTCCTCATCGTACCCATCGTCACTAAATACACTCCCCTTGTTTATTGTAACGTATGTGCGCCACTTCCCCTAAACACACCTTCAAAATGAAAGCCTTTTATACAGTACCTCAACAACAAATCCCAACGTGGATGTTTAATGGCCATGGGAATCAGTTTGTGTTAACTTAGAGTAAAGCAGTGCAAGGATTTGACGATAGCACACATTAATTAATGTGAACTTTATTCCTTCTTTTCTTTTTTTACTTTTTCCTTTCCTGCGAAGACCTTCCTGGATTATGGCCATGTGGTGGCAATACTGTGATTATTTTTGTTGTCAAGAAAACAATGCCATTTAATTTCATTCATCAAATGAGTTTGGCGCTGGTTCTGCACTAGTAACCCGATTAAGGTGGCGAGGTTTTTAAGTTTGTCTACACAAAGTAGTTTTTGCTTATTAGCTTATTAAAGCCAGACGACAGTGAAACAAAGATGGCGAAAAGCCAGACAGAGCTGCTTATTTGAAATGTGTCATCTCCCGCTTTTAAATAAAGAGGGCATTTGTAAGAAAGTATTTGAACTTGGATGTTCAATCACAAAGGAACAGCCTTCAGAAACCTGACCAAATCCTAACAAACAACACGCCTTAAGATGTATTGTGCCTGACCAAGTGTAGAAAAAATATATAAACCTTGCTCAAAAGCATGTTATCATCTCCAGAGAGCTGGCACTAAAATAAAACTAATTCACACCCCATTAAAAAACATGACAAAGTAAACCTGACCTGAAGTTAAACTTGGCAAGCTTTATTCTTGGCACCACAACAACACATCGTCGTCCGCTCCTTCCTTCAGGACATGTTGCACATGTTTTAGAAACATAGCTTGTTGTGACTCAATGTACAGAGGCCAACGTCCTCTCGGCCGTTTAGCCTCTGCTTCGTCTTTGCTCCGGTCACACAAACGCTGCGTAAACAAGGTGTGTTCACGCACACGCTGAACACACGCACACTGAAACATACTACTAGTAAATATAAGTATTATATTACATTATAATATATATATGTATCTAATGGGAGTAGAGAACGATGAACGATAGTAAACGCTGCAGCCATTAGCGCAGGCATGACCTGTTTCACCCACTGCA
>JAOPJI010057972.1:2500-13001 GCA_027122695.1 Merluccius productus
AGCGAGCGGAGGACTCCGAGCGATTCCTGTTTGCGCTACGATTAGCCGCGCGCGCCGCTATCCAAGCTCACGGCTAACGGGTCAGTGTGACACACCCTACCCCTACACAGAGACCATTTTGGATATTCTGGAAAATGCTGAGGATTCAGCACACCAAGACGTATGGAGTTGGGCCAAAGCAGATGGGTATGGAACGTGGGTTGGACCAGACGATTCAAGTTGAGCGTGTCGTCAGTTAAAGACACACCTTAGTGGATAGTTGTAGTGGAGATGCAAATCCCTGCCGTGCTGGGCTGACGCGCCGAGTCAAACCAAGTCAAACCAAGCCAGCACGTGTGTATGGAAAAATGACACTCCTCTATCTATCATAGATCTGGGTGGACACTCCCACATGTGATGTCACTATCAGGTAGATTCTGAAATGGCTAATCAACATCACACCTGGTAAAAAATGAGGGCCTTTTATCTCCCATCGCTTTATAGTCCAGGTGATATGTGCCAAATTTGCGGTGATATGTTCACTACTCTATAAAACATGAAACTTGGTACACAGTTTCGGGCCGTGAACATTTTGAGAAATGGAGCCATTGCGGCGGCCATTTTTCTTAATGGCCGCCCTTAATTACGGTAAATAGAGACGATCTTAGGATAGTGTGTTTCTAAACGTCGTCCCATCCAAGTCCGGTCAGCCAGACTACTTTATTGACTGAATAGAAATTCTGGAAAGCATTTCATGGTTTGATTGATCACCTATAAATGTGAATTGTGTGGTACTGTGTGCTAACATTCGTCCTGTTATAGTCCGTATTATGGCTATTATTTTCTCTGTTTCTTTGATAATTGACAAATATGTGATTCAGTAATATAATAAACGGTTGTTTTCAACAATAATAAAAATATATATTTTAAAGATATATTTCAAAAATCCTCTCAGGAAAGTGTATTTTCTCTGACCAATCAGGCAGAGTGCAGCACTGTTACCAAGATGACAGTAGAGTGACAGTTCATCAACAGGGAAAGCTGCCCTGAGAAGTATCTACTGAAATAAATGTTTCCCAATGGACATTTACATAATAAACAGTACACTCTCTGGCCCCAGAGAGTGATTGTAAATTAAAGATTACATGAAATATGCTTGAAATTTCATTCTGCATATTCTCAGATATTGCGATTTCATTGTAATCCTTCTATGTTGTATATGGTATCATTGTAATCCTTGACATTCAAAACATAGGGGTAGACATCACATATTCTATACATAATTTACATAATTTGGTTATGGCGGAAAGTAAAATGCCCACCTTGGCCACCACGAAGCATTTTTGCGATGGCTCTATTTCTAAGAAAGGTTCAGGGCCCCAAACTGTAGAAGTGTACCAAGTTTCGTGCTTTTATGAAAAGTGAACATTATTTTCATATATCATATATTATATTTCTGGAAAGTGTTAAGGAACGCTTTCAAGAAAGAAAAAAACTAATTTGTGTTTAGTAATATAAGGAATTTGTGTTTAAAATGTATACCAAATCTAAATACATGATAATACAGTGTGCTTTTATGCTTTTAGAAGCATATTTTTTTCTTGTTTATCTGGTACAAGGTATAAAAAAAATCTTTATTGATAACCAAAAATAGCACAAATATTACACATGACAGATTATCGCTGAAGAATGACATCACGTTGATCATTACACCTCAATTTACATTAAAACCACCTCTTAAAAAAACATTGATTTTAACCCAACCTGAGAGTTGGATAAAGTATGTGAATGGATTATTTCCATTCACATACAGTCGCTTAGATACCAAGATTCACTATAATACACATAAACATCCAGTGTATCCCAAACCACATCCACATACCAGTATTTAATATAGTCTTGTTCTTGACTGTTGATAACTTGTCATCAAAGTGTCACACACACTACTCAAATCCACAACAATAAAAGTTAACCTATTTACGAAAATCCCTTGCCTGAATTTGTCAACACCTACTCGCTGAATGGGTTTAAAGATCAAATGCTTTAACATTCAAGGAGCACCATAGCACGTAGTTAGCTCAAATAATGTCCAAGTAAACTAACAAAAACAAAGTTAGATAACAACCTACCATATTTCTACCATAGTATTACATATAAGTATATCAGTAGTTTGAAAGAACTGGATTCTACATTGCAAAATGTGTCTCAGTATTCCTGGAATATTACAGCTTTCTATTGGCTAGGTTGGGGTTGTTATTGCTGTTGTGGTTCGGGGAGGTTTTGCTGTTTATGGGATTTGTAGTCTTGGGGTGGAGCAGGTCCTTCCCTGGCGGTAGTGGGCCATGGGTCTTCAGTCCCTTGGTGGTCTGCGGTCCCAGGCTCGGCCCCCTGTTTTGTGTCCCCTTGGGGGAGCCGTAGCCTTTGGGTTTGGGGATTTTGGTGGGCCCCGGTCGACGGAATGCTTCCAGTGGGATCTGGGAGGGGACAGGGAGACAGGTGGGCATGAGACGGCCGTTTTGAACCAGGTTTGGGTTAAGGTGAATCCATAGGGTTGTTTGGATGTATGGTAGCGATGGTGATGATGTGGTGTGAAATGTATCTTGTAATGCTAGGAATGCTTGAGGAAACCAGACATCTTTCTAAGCGTCCATCATGTCATTCTGATAATGGCCACTAGGTGGTAGCCTAACACATTTGAGATATTTATGTCTCTTGGGTTATCTGGCAATTTGTGCTGCACCTTGAGTCTTGCTCCAATGGAGGGTGAGAGAGAGAGAGGTTGACATGCTTGAAGTGTTTATGTACATTTCCCGATAAAGCTGTTTGGATTGAATTACATTTTGAGAGAGAGGTGTGTATTTGAGCTTTTTAAAGTTTGGTCATTTAATTGTTTTTACTTATTGTTTAATTGCTTCTCTCTGTCTGGTGCTGAAGCAATGTAATAGGCCTACGTTAATTTAAAAAAAAACACGTGATGGTGACATTTGTTTTCGGTGTTACACCATAGCTGGCTCTTTTTTTTCCGTGATCTTTCCTAAAGAACTGCTTGCGAATCCTGACGGCTTATTAAAACTGACAACGCTCAGCTATTGCAGCGAGTTTCATCACAATGTGTGACGAAACATCCCCAAACCCCCTCGACGACACTGCGAAGCCGGCAACAAAAAAAAAAACCTTGGCAAACTGCAACACGCGCTCTTTTTTTTCCGGCGCTAAACGTTTCGCGCCTCCCGACGTACCCTTGACGTTTTTTCGCCTCGCGCGTCGATTTCGGCGCAAGTAGTAGTAGAGAGAGCGCGCGGGGACATTAGCGTGGGCCGCGTGTCACGCGAGCAACGTTTGGCTCGTCCCCACGCATGGCGCTCCTAGCCGCCAGTTTGTGTATCAGCGGCGGCGGCGGCGGCCGGGGCACCGCAGCAAGTGAGCCAAAGCGCTTCCCCAGTGCTGCACTTTTCTGCAACACCAGCGCCGCTGTCTCCACGGCAACCAAACAGCCGGTTTGTTTAGGGCCCTTAACTTTTGCGGTGGGAAAGAAAAGAGGCTAACGTGCGTATGTGTGTGTGTGTGTATGTGTGTGTGTGTGCCTCCTCCAGCACACACACACACACACACACACACACAATAGAAAGCCATTCCTTTACGAACTTTGGATTACAGACCTCCTCCCCTGCCCCTTGTGCTTGTACCTGCGGAGGTTGTAGTCCTCGCCTGGTTTTATTACGCCTGCCGGTCAAGGTGTAGGCTTAGTCGAGGAATGTCTTTGTGCTTACGACCTTAGCACTTTAGGGTTCAGATAAAGCCAGGCTTTCTTCTCCTAAGTGCTGCTTAATGTTGGAGAAGAAAGCTTGTTTGTTTGTTTTCAACTGCATCAAATGCAAATTGGTAAACCCGGTTAGTTTTAACATTCGTTGTTTTTCTGAGTGGTTATTTTGTTTCCCTGTACTCCCCCGCCGCGCAAAAAACCAGGAACCCAAGATGAACTTCTCATTCTGCATGATGTCAACTCCGATCACATCTTAGAGTTGTGAGGACGTGGGCTGTCCCGGCGTTGAAACCCAAATGGGCTTTGGCCTGCTGCGGTCTGCTCTGGCAGACATGGTATCTCCTCTCTGGAGAGACGGGGGTGAGCGTATCGTTTGTGAATGTGTCTCCCAGAACGCCGGTATTGCGTAGACCCGTGAGTCAGAGGGGGTAACTGGGGTTACAGACAGTGATCCCAGCTGCTGGCTGGCTGGTTTCTCCAGCCGGCCAGCACCAGTCTGATGAATAGTGTCTTGTTTTGTTTTTTTAATGGCTCTGGACTACTGTGGATCCTGTTTCCTGGGCCGCATTCCTGCCCACTCTCAATCAATTTAATGCTTGATTTAATCAAATCCTTAGAGTGAGACTGTGTGTGTGTGTGTGTGTGTGCCTACATGTGTGTTTGCTAGTCTAGAATGTCATGTTCAGAACGTCAGTCTTTTTTTCGTTATGTTAGATTTCGTTCGTTATTTGTTGATTTAGCTGTCACTTAGCAACCTGCTGAACATTTTTTAACGCAGAAGGCATTCATTCTGTGTCTTATTGAATCTAGTCATACTCACTTGATTCCAAGCTAACACCTGCCATTTGCAATGCTAGCGTTGTGATCAACTCAAGCAGCTGGGAAAGTAGCTCCTCAAAATTACAACTTTTTAAAAGTATGTATACGATTTTCTTCTTTTTTCCTTCTTACATCCTTCTTTCTAGAAATCTTCCGGGATTCATGCCTGGCTTCCAGCTAGGTTGCATTTCAGTGAATAATAAGTAATATAGACATTTAGCATTAATCTTGAGTAACTTAACAGTTAATTAAAACTGACGTACTGCAAGTATATCTTACCCAGTGGAATGTACCAACTGGTATATCCATTGTAGGGTTAAAGTAACAAAACTAGAATCTGAGGTCACTAATAACAAGGTTTCCTGACCACTGTGATTCATCGATTAAGCAATGGCAGTCATAATTTAGCAATACATTGTGGAACATTCAAACACTCCCACACATATTGCATATCAGGCGGTCAAAAGGAGAAAGTTAAATCGACAGTATGGTGCCTGTGATTGTTTTCCTCAGTTTGTCAAAGTATAACTTAAAGACCTTTTACTTTTAGGATGCTGGCCCTTTTGGGACCATAACTGAAATAAGTAGTTACTCTCAGATCTGTAAGATTTACTGCCTTGCTGGGAGGCACAACGACATGGTCTGTGGGTTCAGTCGTCAAGGTGCAACTTATTTCCTACAGCTAAAGGAAATGCTGTCCTGAAATGTCTGTTGGCTGCCAAGTTAATAACCTCTCCAGTACAGATTATCTTCGAAATCTACCAATATTGCGATTATATATGTGAACATCTGAACTTAATCTGCAGCAAGTTCCAAAAGTCATTCATCACTGGGTGTAATTGGAACGGGTGTAGTTTCCTTAGTCTTTGAATGATGTTGGGGAAAAATGTAACACTGATAAACACTCTTAGATAAGAGTGAGATAAGGCATCATTCATATTATTTCAAAAGCAACTTAATCTAAACTGTTCAAAAACATGAATATTGCTGAGTTCCCATCGTATCACTTGAAATCACTATGTTGTTGTTGTTTTTAAACAAATGGGTTACTTCATGGTTTCTGTGCTATGGATGTGATGAAATGTTGATGACATTAGTCTATGGTTTGATTTCTTTTCACCAAAGCAGACAAACACGTCAGAATCCACCATTTTATTTTCTCTTGTTTCCTGAGAAGGAGCAAACATTACCAGGCCAAGTCTCTAAGTGGGTCTAATCTAGGTTTTGTGAAGCCAAATTAACTCAAAAGTTCCAAGTTTTTACATATTTAAACTAGGATGACTTGATTGTTCTTTTAATCATAAACTCTGAGTGGGATGTTGGAGTGTTATGAAGTTAGACATGCAAAAAATAACACCAATGTATTCAAATTCAAACATGTGCTTGTATTTTGTGATTTTTTTTTTTTTACATTATCAAAACATGCTTATTTGGTGAGTGAAAAAACGGCAGGCGTGGATATCAAACTCAACCATAAAACCTATTTTATACACTTATTTATAAAAGGAAACAAACAAAACTTGAAATTGCATGTTATGTAATATGAAGTAAAAAAAGACGTTACATCAGATGGTTTGACTACATGTCAAATTTACCAACATAACACAGTAAGTGCACATAAGTTAAAAACTCCACATTTCTAGTGCTTTAAAACAAATATTCTTTCATGCACAACAAACACGTTTGAATTCAAGCCACGGACAGCAAACCAACCAAATAAAAACAACCAAACACAATTTTATGAGTTCTCTATTAGACACAAGAACACAAGAACAATCAAAGGAATCGGGGCATCAACATGGGGAACTGGAGGAGGTACCACGGGCAAGGGATGTACTGCAACTAATGGTGTTGAAGTTATTAACATGGGATGGGGTGAGGTGGGTCTTTCTGGGGGGGTGGTCAATCATAGTTATTACTTACGGTAATGTGTGATGGCCTTTGAATTGGGGTGGATGTGGGTTTAATCATGATGCTACTTGTGACTTTGCTGTTGCCTTTAGCAGGTGTCCTCTGATCCTGAGGCCCAGAGGTGTGGGTGGGGCTGACTGTCTGTAAAGAGCTGCTGCTGACGCTCTGAATGAAGGGACTCCCTAAATGAATGTGGATTTTGTTGTCCTCCGTGGTGATCACGTTGGGCCCTGAGCTGTTGGACCGTTGGACCTGCCAGTTGCTCTGCCGCTCGGGGGTCACCCGAAAGACGGCATGCCCTCCCACGACCTCCACCTGCTCCGTTGAAAGGGATCTCTCAGGAGTGCCCGTCGTCACAGACACGATTTGTATGGGGGACATTGCTCTATCCGGAGTCATTGATCCAGAGGAATCCGGGGTCATGGTTCGAGAGTAAGTGGCCATGGTTAACGGTGACAGAGCCCTGTCCGGAGAGCACAGTCCTTCAGAGAGCGGGGAGCATTTCGATTTTAACGAGGGGGAGATGGATTTTGTGATGGGGGAAATGGATGCATTCTGAATTATCGTTATTCTCTGCTTGGCTGGACCTCCACTGGTGGGTATAACGGCGGTGCTGGTGTACGACTGGGCGCTCTCTGTGGTGGGACTGGTGATCTCAAGCATGGCCGTGTTTAGTCCGTGATCAGGGGTGACTTTGATATGCAGAGGCTGACCAGGATTGTGGCTCAGCACTACATCACCTTGCTGTACGTGGTTGCCATTTTGCCTAGCTTGCACTTTACCATTGACCAGATAAGGGTTCTCTTTGCTCTTAAGCGGGGGGAATCGGGGTCCTCTCATGTTGTTGTTTAGGTTGTTCACGTTATTCATAAGTGAGGGGCGGCACTTTGAATGCTGGAGCTCATTGTAGTTCTCATCATCCTCAGGTTCACTCTCGTCGTATAACTTTCCGTTGACCACGGCACGTTCCAGTGGTTCCGCGGTTGTGCAGTTTGACAGCAGGAGGTCGATTGGTTCCGTCTGGACCTCCTTGGTGGACATGTGGAGGTCCGAGAAGCGCCTGCCACTCATGCCTGGGCGGAGACTTTTGCTGAAGCGTCGATATCTTTCGAGCTCTCGAGTGAGGGTCTCCATTTCCCTGGCCAGTTCCTTGTTTCGGACCTCCTGCTGGGTGAGTTTTCTCTGCAGTGTGGAGTGGTCGTTTTTCATACGACAAATCGACTCCTCGGTTCCCATGAACTCGTGGATTTTTTCTTTCAAAGCGGCTACTTCTCTAGTCAAGTGGCTGGATTTTGCCTCTTCCTCCTTTAGGCGTTTGTATAGCACATGCTCTTGGTTACACTCTTTCTTTTCGGCGAGTTGGTACTTTGAAAGTTCCGTTCTTGATATTTCCAACTCTTCCATTAAACTCTTTGCTCTCTCTTGTTCATTGGTGAATCTTTTTTCCAGTAACTCAAACTCCTCAGTCTTCAGCAGATCTCCTTCCGCAACCTTCATGTCCTTTAGTTTGCTTCTGAGACGCTCCACCTCCTGTGTCAAATCCTTGACTTTGTTGTCTTCTTGTTGGAAACGGTTGGCAACGGAGGTTTTGATGTGCTCCTCCTTACCCTTGCTCCGGATGTATTCTCTCTCCACGCTCTCTAACGACTGTAACCTCTTCTTCATCATACTGACTTTGGAGTCCAGATCTTTGCTCTTTTCTTCCTCTGCTTTCAGCTTGGCCTTCAACTCGTCTCTGTCCTTTGTCGCGCCACACATTTTCTCCTCCAGCTCGGCCTTTGACCTCAACGCTTTCTTGCTCTCTTCAATCAGCTTCTCTGTGACCGAATTCACCATTTCCTGCTCTGCCTGCAGTTTCCCAGAGCTGTTTTGGACCTTGTTCTCCATCTGCCTCATTTTCTCTGCCATCGTCTTCCTCTCGTCCACCAGCATAACTGTCAGCGTCTTCAGCTTGGTGAGGTCTTCCTTGAGACTCACTTCTGTCTTTCCCAGTTGGCTTTCCGCAGCTTCAAGCTCCTTCACCTTGGCTCTCAGGACATCCAGCTCACTGGCCACGACCTTTGACACCATCTTCTCCTTCTCGAGGTTGCTCTTGAGGGCGCTACATTCGAGCTTGCTCTTGCTGAATGCGTCCTCCAGTTTTTCCAGCTCCATTATCCTGTGATTCAGCTTATCCACCTCCACCTTCAGGCTCTGGCTTTGACCAGCCTCTTTCTCCAGCTTCTTGTTGAGGTCCCGACAATGTTCCTCCATTCGGATCAACTCTTCATCTTTCCCTTCCATCTCCAGGACTCTCTTGCGTAGCTCCTCAACCTCGGACATGAGGCTGGAGTTTCCGCCCTCGCCACGGCTGATTTTGTCCCTCAGCTCCTGCAGTTCCTCCTCTGCCCTGCGCAGTGTCTTGTTGGTCTCCTCCAACTCATCCAGCTGCCTGCTCAGCGTGGACAGCTTCTGTCGCAGCACCCTGTTCTGGGTGTCTTCGATGGACAGTTTGGCCGTCATGGCCTCTTGTTCCTGGTGGTATCTGCAGGCGTGGTCACGTAGCTCTGACTCCAAGCGAAACACTTTGCTCTCCTCTTCTTGCAGGCGGGCATTAGCCGAGCCCAGCTCCTCCTGGGTGTTTGTGGCGCTGGAGGTCAGTTCCTGGACTTTGGCCGTCTGTTGGCTAAGCTGTTCGGTTAGACGCTGCTGTTCATCTACGACCATCAACGCAAAGGACTTGAGTTTGGTGAGTTCCTCTTTCAGATCTGCAACCTTTTTGTTGTTCTCCACCTCCTTTCTTTCCTGGTAGGCTTTCTCTTGATCTAATAGAAGCTTTAGTCTGTAAACCAGAAAAACAGAACAAAGTTAAGAAAATTATCCATGATTTGGATTTCGCTGGAACAAAATATTAAAATAAGTATTTTTATTCACATCTGTTACATATCTAATATATCAAAAATATTGTGTTTTTGCCTCATATTTCAGAAAATCTGCTGCCCCAAATTCTCTACTAGTCTTTCTCCAAGAAGATGTACACAATAACGAAAATATTTTTTCCCCAACTATTCTGACTGGACCGAAGATTTTAGATCATGGAAAATTTAACACGTCCAACTTTCCCATGTAACTATCTCAGGTTAGACTATAAATAGCCATAGTCTGTCTTGCTGCCAATGCACTGTTAAACGGTTAGTAAACCTGGGTTATTTTTGTAAACATCGAGTCATGGACTTAATCCCCACACCCAGTTAAACTTTTCCACTGACTTCTGGCGCCCCGTGTAACTTAATAAAAAGTGTTGAAAAAGAGAGGAGAGGAAGTACAACTAAAAATATTATATTGATCCCTCGTTTCCCAGAGAATGTTCCCAAATAATGTTGGCGTCTGGTGTTGTAGTACCAATCAATCCAAATGCAAAACAAGATGGTGGGAAAGTTGCTACCTTAAGCCAACTGATTTAGTTACTGAATCAAAAACCTGTTGCGGATTAGCCAATGGGCATTTACAATATTTTGCACACATTACATCTGTTACCCTTGGTCACCACTGTTATTGAGGTCTACCAAGTGTATATGTTGAAATATCACATCCTTTATACAAACCCAGTGTATATATTAACATTTTGCGTGAAATTCAACTTCTCTTCTCTCACTTTCCTTCTCTCACTTTCCTTTCTATTTTCCTTGTGCGTCTTTATTTTGCTTCTTTTCTTCCACTTGCACTACCTCACCTCTCTCTCTCTGTCTCTTTCTCTGTCTCTCTCTCTCTCACACACACCTCCGGTCTCACTACTTCCCCTCTCTTCTCCAGCTCTCTCTCACACACACACACACACACACACACAGGCACACACGTGTTGGCGTGGCTCCATGGCGATTTCTCTGTTTACTTTACTGCGTTATCTCGGCGGTGCGGGGCCGTGTTTTACTAATGATGTCATCAAGGCCGTCCGGAGTGAGAAATGGGTGTACTAGTCTCTCAAGCACACCCCTTACCCCCCCCCCCCACACACACACACACACACACCTAGAACCAGGCTTTAAGTGC
>JAOPJI010058025.1:0-12987 GCA_027122695.1 Merluccius productus
CCCCCCCCCCCCCCCCCCCCCCCCCCCCCCCCCCCCCCCCCCCCCCCCCCCCCCCCCCCCCCCCCCCCCCGGGTGCAACCCAGTCTCATGGCAGTTCGTGAAACTGTCACAAAATTAAACTAATCTAATTTGTGCTCCCCGCAACGATTAACTTTATTTTTTTCGTGCTGCTCTGGACTTTAAAACTAATGTATTTCAATAGGAAGCATCTTTCGTGCATGCACCACGTATTTTACAGCTGTGCGTTCGTGGTTTTGATGATTGCATTTATGTGTTTTTAATGTCTTAATTGACGTTTAAAATTCAATATGTTGTCTTTCTGTAGGCACATTTGACAGAAAATAAGAGTTTTCGTGGTTCTTTCGGGTCAGAATAAAATAAATGTTTACTGATCAATGACGATACTGCAGAGTTGTGTAGTGGCCATCGATAAGAAATATTTGTGCTTCTTTTCCGAGAAATATCGTAATTTCATTAGTTTGTTGCGTGAATTTACACTACAGTTCCCATGAGTACCAGAGGCCGTTGCTATGGTGATGACGCCAGCTTTTAGTATAACGTTTTACATTGCCGATGGGTGGTTGTCATCAGCGGCGAAATACTGCCCTGTAGCAGTTATATTGAAATGTAAAGAAAATAATGTGTGTATAATAACAATCGACCAGCCACAAACGGTACAGGAAACAGAATTTGAAGCTTTCTGATTGGCTGAACTGGCCCAGATATGTAGGCCAACACACTGTGAACATAATTTGTACTTTTTATTTGTAACTTTTAAAGCCAGCACAGTTAGAAATTAAAGCTTTTATATTTAGGATAAGATATATTTTACTGTAAGATGGATCGGCTCATTGCGGTCAGACTCCTGGCCATGTAAGTTGTGTGCTCATAATATTCTGCTGCATGTGTGGCTGAAATGTCATTAATGATGCCATTCTCTGCCATAACTCGCATGGTTTATTCATTAGGCCAATGATTCAAAGCCTGGTCGATACAATATACACTGTTGAGTGGTTGGTGAATAATACATTTATCTGTCTGTGGCTGGTAAAATGTTCACATCTGAAGAAGTTAAGTTCCCTCCCAACCTGCATGAATGTATCTGTAATGACAATATTAATTTAGCCTGACCAGCCAGCTGCACAGGCCCTTTAGGTCTCAGTGAGGAAACCACAGACGCTATTACACGCCTTTAACAGTGTTACAGGAAGTGGACGACCCCGAACTTCCAGTCTTTTACCGTAATTACTGAAGACAAAAAAAAAAAAAATCATCTTATTTCTCCAGCTTTCTCCACTCAGCAGTGGCCCTGGTGAGAGAAAAAAGAACGGTCTAGAATGTGCAAAATGCCTATTATAGCCATTGAAAATGTTTTGAGATGTTTACATAGAAAACATATATGTATTGTAAATTTGGGTCCATACTTGCACTTCCCCACTCACTACCCCCCATGACAACGGTACCATGCATGGATTAATAGATTGAAATTTGGGTCAGTTCCATGTTGAACCATAAAATGTGTTTATTTTATATATTGATCAGTTGGCTTGTAATGGTTCTCATGTAAATCATTGTTTATAGCTCAAGTTCATATTTTCTTTACAGAAAAAAATATGGAGAGGCTCCATACTATCTTGGCCTCATGTCCCTCTGCTGACCCTCAAAGAAGCTCTGCGTCCTCATGGTCTTTTCTGCAGCAGAAAGCCTCGGAGCGGTGGAAAGAAGCAAGACCATACCACCCAACATGCCTTCTTGAAAAAGAAGATGTTGGTCAACCCTTGTGTGGCCTCTGCCACAAGCCTGCTGTTATCAGGTTGGATCTCATTAATATTATATCAAACTTATTATTAATCTATTTAGCCATGGTTGTCTTGTTGAGCATTAATGCTCAGTGTCCTGCTATATATTGTTAACTAACATGCATGTCTTTTTGGGTGGGAGAAAAGATGGATACCAGTAGGAAACCTACATGAACATGAAACGTTAATCTTGGACCTTGGGTCTGTGAGATGACAGTGTGGAACACTGTCACCATGCTACCACGCAATAAAATAAAACCTTGTATCAAAGTTAATTCAGAATATCTTTAGTTGAATGTATAGTACTATACGAGTTATTCACTTTAAAATGCTAATCATTATATTAGCATCATTTTGTATTTCCTCCCTAGGTACAGAGAATGTCTGCCTGAGGAGTGGTTCTGTGGGGACTGTGATGTACTTCATCACAAAAAACAGCCTCTCCACAACAGGGAAGCTGTGATTGATGTTTTTTAAAGCCATTCCTCCAACCACAAGCATCATGAGAGGGGAGGGTGGATATTGCACCCATGAGCAAGGTGTGTTCTCATAAAAGCCTTAATGTTGCTGTTCACATGTGTCTGCAGCCAGGTAAAGATAATGTACACATGAGTGTTTTTCTTTTTTTTGCCAGCGTGCATTTTGCCAACTGTGAAGGTGCAAAGCTGCTCGTGTGAAGGCACAAACTTCACTGTGTCTCCAGGCAAACCAGTGATTTTAATCACCATGAATGGTAAAAACAATTAACTGTTTATATTTCTGTTGTAGATTTTATCTTTGCTGACATTACTTTACTGTGGCATTGTGTCTACAATTGCAGTAGTGTCAAACCCATGGTATAGCCGATGGTATTGTTATTAACCCGAAACATAAACAGTTGCATTTGGCGTTGTGCACCTGGAATGTTTTGAGGTCAAAAGATGGAGATTTCAGCTGGAATGCAGTGTTATAATTGTGTAATATTAAATGTGTAATAATTATATTATTTATTCGTTTTTTTCTTCAAGGGCGTTATGACTTGCATCAGACACTATATGTCTGTGAATCGAGTCAGCAGCAGTGGACCCACGATTTAAAGGACCTCCTTAGGAGTGGATATTGGCCTGCTGTCAACACGTCCACACTGTACACGTTGGACCTCCTTAGCTCCTTTCAGAAACTCAAGGTTATCTCTCCGGGATTCTCCAGACAGGCTTTTGCTAAGCTACTGGAGCATTGCACAAAGTGTGGAGGAAGAGTACGTGTAATTGTTTTTCACTGTTACTAAATTTCCTCTCCATAAGCAGACAAAATCACAAACTATTTAATTTTATGTAGGGGTGACCCCGAATAGTCGACTATTTGACGATTCGATCAAAGGAGTCTGATTCGACTGCCAATCTCATAGTCGAATCGTCGGCAAAACACAGGATCATTCCATTCGGTCTATAGGCGGTGCTGAATGTCTGATTGTACATATAGTTTCTTTCTCCCAATAAATCATGATATATAGCCTATTTTGTATAAATATCAAGTGCTAAACACACTGCCGCCCGGCCCCCTAGCACACATAGGAAGCGTCGCGCTGTGGCGCGTCAACAGGAATATAGTCGTCTCCAGAGCAGAAGAAGAAAAAAGAAAAGAAAAAAGCGCCTTTTCGGCCGCACTTGACGCGCGGCGACGCTGTGAAATAGGACAGTGGCGTGAGTGTAAATTCTTAGTCGGGGACACCCCTAATTTTATGTCTTCCAGACTGGACATATCGGCGGCGAAGCTTCCTGGAGTTTACACACGCTTCATTTGAGGAAGACCAGCTCTGCTGTGGTGAACCTTTTACTTACCCAGCCTGCACGCCAGAAATGTTGGCTGTTGCAGCAGATGGGATCAGGAAGCTATATCGCTTTTGCCGAAGTGGAAGGTGCTCTTTCTTCCAGTGATTTTATTGATTTATCTGTGTACTTATATATTTCATGGATATTTTTCTGTCTTCCTCAGCTCTGATGACCCTGGATTTTTTTAGGGGCTCTTTGTGGCTAAAGACGGTGCAGTGTCTGAATTTGTGGACACCATACGGAGATCAGTGAAAAGTGCAAGTTCTTATCATAATTTGACAAAAATAGTAAATAAAACAACCATCTACTGGTGGGGGAATGTCAATGAAGTTCATTTTAAAAACCACCAAACAAGACGGTAATCACAATTACACTCTCTGCCACAATTATCACCCACTGGCACCAAGACCAATAAGACAGCTTAGACTGAATTTGATAAAAAACTGTTTTGCTGACCTTACAGCCAATTGAAGACAAGAAATAAGTGTTCTGTGGTTAGAGGTTGTGAGGACACAGGAACTTGTGAGATGCTGGTAATGCAACGACTTGATTGGTTTATCTTTGCCCTCTGCACTGCTTTCTACACACATATTACATGTGCTGTATCGGAGCATTGGAATGGTAGTTATTGTGTTGGTAGTGAGGATTTGTTTTTGGTCATCTTTTAGTAATTATCGTGAAATGATTTGTCATTATGAGGAGACATTGTTGTGTTTGAAACTGCCACAGCGACCTGTCATGCAGGACGTGGGAAAACAAGTGGACAGAATCAGTCATTAACACAGGCGACACTGGTGTTGCTCACAAGCACACAGGAAAACTAGTAGTGACGAGTTGGGGCCAGATTGTGACAGCAGATTGTAAAATCTAAATATATATTTAGGGTATACGATTTTTAAACTGTACTTTAATTTTCACAACTCGCTATGTATTCAACTTGTCCCTGTATATTAACATGTAAATGTGTAGTAAGTAAATGTAAAACCCCCACCCCCTTTTTGCCAAATTTGAATGAACAAAAAGCAATGAACCTTTACTAGGTTTGAATAAAAGCTAAATACATATGAAGAGAAAACTAAGGAATATTAAGCACATTTAAAATAAACATGAGCGTACCAATATATTAGTATTGAGGAGGAGATAGTATAATACTGTATACGCACATATGTTTGATCTTATCCAAGAGGCATCCAGATCGGACGGGAATTACTTTAAAGTCCAAAGTGTTAAATAACACACAATACTTTGATATAAATACAGGCTACAAATATAGAAGACAATTACAAAAGACAAGCTAATACACATTACACGCTAATACACGCTAAATACATGTTATACACGAGCCCATGTGTTTTTTTAAATGATAAAAACCAACAAACAGTTCGTTGACATTGGATGCGCCCCTTAGCGGATTCACAGAAGCATTCATTCACCTCTTCTCGCTTCTAGGAGCATCTCTCAACCGGTAATTTGAATTCTTCTTCTTCTTCTTCTTCTTCTTCTTCTTCTTCTTCTTCGACCCACCCAAACATCATTGGTGCACGCGCGCTACTCCGACTGATGCTGTGACGTTGGGATGGCCCTCATTGGTGGCTTGGACCACCGCGTTGCTGCCCTGGAGCAGGCCAGACACCTGGAAAGAGAGGAGAAAAAGAGAGAGCAAGGGGGAGGGAGCGAGAGAGAGGTGTTGATGGAGGTGGTGGTGGAGGAGGAGGTGCTAGCAGTGATATTGGTGGTGATTAAGGTGTTGATGGAGATGATGGTAATAGTGAAGGTGGTAGTAGTGATATTGGTTGTGGTTCTAGTGGAAGAGGTGGTTGAGATGGTGGTCATAGTAATAGCTGTGGTCGGTCATCGTAGAGTTGTGACGTTGCTTCCTCTCATTTTCAAATTGACGTTGCATATGTTACCAGTGGATGGAGTCATGGATTGATTTTTTTCTACAGGCATTTAGTAACTTACATTTCAAAAAAAGCAAAACCATGCAGTGAAAAGTTAAATAGCGGATCTTTAATTTGTTAACTCCCTCTCTATGATAAACACATGTTATTGCATGCATCACCTCTGATTGGCTGATAAGGTTACCCAGTCACCTGATTAAGCGTTGATGTGACACACCTGTTTATTGAAACTGAATTGCATTGTATTTTTTAGTGTATGATGCTGCCCAAAAAAGGCAAACTCAGTGAACCAAAGAACTCTGCTTTGATTCAATAAAAATGGGTGCATCCAACTTCATGTGAATATCATGGTCTGAATGGATAGATCAGCATACCAGCCAGTAAATCTAAATAGTCTCATCCAGAGGCAGGCGCAGTCAACCAGAAAATAGATATTCTATTCTATTGCATTTCACTCAATAATAACTGACAGATGGCTAAATCATTTCTAATAAACAAATTATATTATTATATCAATAAGGCTTTATTGGTCCTGGAAATATATAAAGTAATATATCAAATATATAAATATATTAAAATTATCTCCACCAGCTGCAACATAAAATTACATTAAGACATCAATAAATATAATCCAATCATGGAATATATATTATTCTGAAATGGGCCATTCTGTATGTTTTGATGCTGATACTTTTGTACTTTTACTTAAGTTACATTTTCAATGCAGGACATTAACTTATATTTTTACAGTGTGGTAAACATTTTGGGGGTCAGGGGCTCAAGCAAAAAAAAAGGGTCCTCACCCCACCGACATGCACTATTCTCACCCCGCCATCCATAATCACACACTTCATAACATGGGACCAGTTTAAATTCTAGTTGAACACATTAATCCATGAAAAACACACAGATTTAATGTAGTAATGCAAGTCAGTCAGTGTAAGTAATGCAGTCAATCATTTACCTTTCATTATAAGTAATGATCAGATTGTAGATTTGCAGTCCTTCTCTGACATGCTTGATTCATAAGACTCCTGAATTTGGGGTTTCAAAACTTCCTTCTGTTTTCATGCTCTGTACTATTTTGTTAAGCATATATTTTATAAATAGGACATGGGTACAACTGCTGAACTACAGTTTGATTTTAGTGACATGTTTTTGAGCATCACATTGAGAGGAAACTAAACCACAGTATTTAATTATATTCAAAAACATACGCACACACGCACACACAAAAAGAAAAGGGGGTGACTAATCACTAAACTAACAAAACTATGCAAAATGTGACTTCCTGCTTCAGACGTTCAGATGCTATCTACGTTTGTAGATATATAATATTAAAAGTGTTGTTTAATCATGGTTTCATACTTAAAACAGTGCCTACCTGAGTGATATTCACCGAACTGGGGATGCAGTGCTTTCATGACAAGTACTTTTCAGTACATGTCAGTACTTTTTCAATTGATATGGTGTATTTATTTGTGCATACTACTACACATTTCCCTTTTTATATTTGATATAATTTCAATAACAAATAAAGAAAAAAAAATGCAATTAACACCAGCCAAAAAAAGGGCAAAAGGGCAGGGGCTCAAGCCACCCTTGGACCCTACCGTGCCTGCTACCTTTACTTAAAGGACAATTCCGGTGCAAAATGAGACCATATGATCATAACACATGTCCACCGAGTTTTCATTCTAGTTGAATGGAACCAAAGTTCTCAAAAATTGCTAATTAGCTTATAACGCTAGCTGTTGGGGCCATTAAAGGTCCCTACCATTGACTCACTTCAGGCCGTGTTTAACTGCATGGAGGACATCAAAACATGGATGAACTTAAACTTCTTAAAGCTAAATGAAAATAAAACAGAGGTTGTCCTGTTCGGTCGCCCTGACCTGGTTCAGGCCCTTGCTAGTTCCCGTGGCCCTCTAGCACCTTACATCAGATCCCATGCTAGGAATCTTGGTGTAATTGTTGATCGTGCTTTTAAACTGGACAAACAGGTCAGCTCGGTGGTCAAGGCTAGCTTTTTTCAACTGAGGCTTCTAGCCAAGGTTAAGCCATATTTAAGCCAGAAGGACCTTGAAAAAGTAATTCATGCTTTTATTACATCTCGCTTAGACTATTGCAACTCCCTGTATGTTGGCATTGATCAGGCAGAACTGATCAATGCTAGCCTGCAGCTAGTCCAAAATGCAGCAGCACGTCTCTTAACTGGGACTAAGAAACGTGAGCACATAACTCCGGTGCTGTCTTCGCTTCACTGGCTTCCTGTGAGGTACAGGATCGATTTTAAGATTCTTTTATTTGTTTTTAAGTCTCTGAATGGGCTGGCACCGGAGTACCTGTCTGACCTCATTCAACTGCATCAGCCCTCCAGAGCCCTTAGGTCAGCTAGTCAGGTGGTCTTAGACGTTCCTCGCTCCTTTTTAAAATCGAGAGGAGATAGAGCTTTCCAAGTTGCGGCTCCCACTCTGTGGAATGCATTACCCCTCTCCTTGCGGACTGCGAATAGCCTCTCCTCTTTTAAAACACTTCTAAAGACGCACTTGTTCACTTTAGCTTTTGGCAGAGCATAGCCGGTTGTTGGATTTGTATGGGGTTTTATTTATTTGTTATCTCTCTATATGACTGACTGTTTTTATTGTTTTTATTGCTTTGATTGTTTTTAGTTCTGTGTATTATACTGTGAAGCACTTTGGTAAGCCACACAACTGTTTTAATTGTGCTGTATAAAAAAAGCTGACATTGACGAATAAATTACTGTTTGCAGTTAACAGCAGAGAGGGCCCGTATAACCCAGGCCTCCTCCCAGCATGCCCAGTCCAGGCCTCACAGGACGCATGGAGAGACAGAGGAGGGGAAAAGGTGGGACAATACCATGGAATTGATTCATTGGTTGGTCAGGGATTTTCAAATGTCCTCTGGCCCAAGGCCCACCAGAATTTACCTATGCTACGCTCAGCAAGCAAAAATGTCACGAAGGTTAACGAAAGAGGCTAAATTAGCCTAGGCTACATGTTATATTTGTTGTTTATCAATAGGACTGTAAAACTAGCTAGCTTTCAACACAACATTTAGTCTTCTATGCATTATGAATATTTTTCCATCTGATTCTGTGTTTAATATTTACTCTAGTATGGCCCTGAAGACAACCTGTCATATACCGTTTCTCCAGTAGAGGGCACAATAGAGGTAACTGTGATTCAAGGAATACGCCATGCTTGCTAAATTCAATTTGTTTAGCTTGCATGGATACCGATTTGTATTTCCTGGTGATGTGGCTACAGTATGTACATGAATATGAACTAACTAGTGCCGATTAAGATATATTGTCAAATTATCTTCAGGCTAAATTATCGATCGACTAATTCTAGTTTTTGAAAGTTACTTTAAGGTTTGTTAATTGTTCGGGCTTTTGAATTCAGTTTCCATTTTCCTGTTCTGTGTTTTTCTCTGTCCCTTCAGGAACCCGGTAGTCCCCTAGCTGAATACTGGGTCTACCTAAATAACAAACACAATTCATTTGAATCCACCCTCACTAGCCACCATGACTTTGTTACCAGCCCAATAGCCCACCACTGGCCTTATCCAACCATATCAATGCCCGGTTCACCAACTACCCCTAAGAACCCCATGGACCCCACGGCGGGCGGGACATCTCCCTCTGGTCCAAAGACGGACCAGGCCAGTATGAGCCACTCCGCCTCTGAGTGTGGGGACGTCAGCGGTCCTGACCTGGTTGCGGTCAAGGCTGCGGCTCACCTGCACCTGCTGGGGGAATCCCTGGCCTTGATTGGTCACGAGCTTCAGGAGACAGATGTGAGTTTTGTGGGAGAAAAATAAACAATATTTTAATATAAATATTTCTACATACTTACTGTATATATTTGTTTAAATCATTTAAAACTTGCTTAAAATAGTCTATAATGTTGGTCTATTTTTTTTAAAAGCATTTGACATCCTTAATATTTTGAATGCTCATACTCCAGGATGGATCGAGATTCTAGTTATTTTATATATTAGTATTTTTATTTTTCATTTTTCACAAGATAGATATACTAGAGCAGGGACCCCTTGGCATGAATATCAACACATTGTCATTCCCAGCGAGGTCATTGGCCCTACGCTTCAAACTGTGACGCTCTTGGTACCCCTCCTGCTCCTGGTACCCCTCTAGCGTCAATTTTGCACATGCAGGGCTGTTCAATAGATATCAATGGTGTAGTGCGCCAGCCTATTTTATAGGCCTATTCATTCAAGCGACAATGCAATATAATAAATGATATCATTTAGAAAATAGGGTTTGTTTTAGGCCTAGGCTCCAGCAGATATTAGTATTATGTGCTAACACACACTGGTATGCAGGGCCATACAGGGCACACACACTAATCGCAATGACGGCAATGCATGCAAGGTAATGTTTTTCCGGAGGCTGGGTGACGTTGATAAATATATAAAATGAGCTACAATCTTGTTCGATTATCAACCAACCAGTTGTAACATTGTATAACTTAATTCCGTTCCGGTGTAAATGGTTTAATGATTATAATGGATGTTATCAGTGGTTATCAGCCCCATAGTTATGGGTCAGTGTCTGTTCTACCTACCAGTAGGTCTTGAGGGCCGTTATCGTCCATTCGTCTGGTTGATCACTGATACCAAACCCACAAGAGTCCAGGTCCAGTAGGTAGGATGTGACGCTGTGATGAGGTCAACTCATGTTTACAATGTAAGCAAGCAGTTTACATTGCTTACGACTTCATGAGTTCGATGTAAAGTGTCATTTACACGAACCCAGATGAAGATTCACTTTAATAGCGCACAGTCATTTACTCTTTTAAAGATGAATGGTTTTAGCTGGCTTTTACTCCACACCCCAGCGTACTTGTTGCCATAACAACTTTAGGTGCTGACAGCTGCCATACATAGTTTTGTTTTTAGCATAAACTAGAGTCCACTGGCGAGGGAAGAAACACATACGTTAAGGTGCCTTTTGAAGCCAAACCGAACGCAGTTTAGTTTTAATTAATAAATTACTTAAGTATTTAACGTGACTTGTTTTTTGTTTTAGTCCACAGTCCGAGTGCTAGTTGCGTCACTAGAGAGATTTGGTAGGCAATGACCCCTCATGTGTGAGACGACTTCAGTGTAGCTTTTTATGTGACAGTTAAATTTTCAATAACACGTACTTGAGTGGGAGGAAGAATAAAGAAATGTCGTCCTGCCACGTTATTCAGCTCATGTCTCGGCTGTCTGTTGCATTCTGATCTCATTCATTCAGCTGTAGAGGAATTAGTTGTAAACAGATTGACGGGTAGCTACAGCGTGTATTGACTATTTGTGTTGAGTACAATGATGATGGCAAGCTGCCTATTTATAAGGAATAGAGAACCAGATCAATACTTATTTCATTAATGAGGATGGTATGTGGAATATATTTCAATTATCTCAATTAGCAGCCGAGTGTGTGAATAGATGGAAGAGGGAGTTCATCAGAAGATAAAACACACATTATTTATGGGGGCCTTGAATGCATTGGGAGTAAGCTAGAGACATGTGGTCCCCAAGGGACCTCCTTGGGGTCAAGCACACTTGGGAGAGGGCCTCAAGCACATATACAATTAGCAATATGGCGGCTGTAGCACCACAGGAAGTGATGCAAATGGTCGTTGGAAGGTCATCAGAAGATTATAAAACACATACCATTAGTGGGGTCCTAGAATAACTTGGGAATAAGATAGACATCTTTCATATGAAAGAGGGACTCAATTACATATGATTATCAATGTTGTGGCTCTAGCCCTACATTAGTGACTCACAAAGCATCAAATGCTCTAAATTTGTAGGAAAGATATTTGGCCATTAGACCTATCAACCAGGGGCACCTTGGGATCGCTCTGTGAAAATCTAAAGCCATACGACGGGGTCCAAGAGGGTGGAAGGGAAGGAAGGGAAGTTTGGTGTGGGGAGTCCCAGTCGGGCCCTGGAACAAGTTTAAGTCTCAGTCTAAGTGGCCTTTTACACCACATTCTGATCGACGAGTTCTCACAAGCAACACTTCCTTTTTATAAGAGCTAAGTCTTCTAGGCATGTAAACACGTATGTGGGCAAGATTTTCAAGTTTGGGGGGGTCAAGCAAGGCCTGCGCCACGCCTCTTACCAGATTTAAAAAAGTGAATATGCGTTTCGCTCATAAATTTTTTTTTAATGAGCTCAAAGTCTGATTCTCAGATGGACATGTTGGATCAGTGGATGGGGGCCTGGCACACGAAACGATACAGCTGAATGAATGAATTCAACAGACGGCCAAGACATGAGCTGAATAGCCTGGCAGACGACATTTCTGTCCTCTTCCTTCCACTCAAGTACATGTTATTGAAAATGCACATTTAACTGTCACATAAAAAGCTACGCTGAAGTCGTCTCACATGAGGGGTCAATGACTGAAGTGCACTGTTAAGGTGATGAATCTTCATCTGGGTTCGCGTAAATGACACTTTACATCGAACTCATGAAGTCGTAAGCAACGTAAACTGCTTGCTTACATTGTAAACATGAATTGACCTCATCACAGCGTCACGTCCTACCTACTGGATCGTATTGACCCCCAGGGGTCCCGAACCCCACTTTGAGAACCACCGTTCTGGAGAATCTCGGTGTGTGCCTTGTTAGGAGTACCATTGTGTTGACTTGCATGGTGTTTCCTGCAGAAGGCGGTGTGTGCCAGCAGCAGCATGTCTCTGCTCATGGACTCCATGCTGTGTGCCCTGGTGCCGCTGGTTTCCCTCACCTCCCTCATTCCAGAGTTCAGGAGCGTCCCGCAACACACACTGGTATGTATGGGCAGTACCGGCCCGCCCTATACGCTGAATACACAATTGCGTAGGGCCCCAGGAATCCTTTTTTTAATTAAGAAAGTCCAATCAATCATTATGCTGCTAAAGTACGACATGATGGCACCTAAGCGCAGGTATTCCTCCGCCGCTGCCAAACGAAAAATTAAGAAAACGAAGACAGAGAGCAGAAGTGGGAATTCAGCTATGTGTTATGGAGTCATTCATTGCAAATTAAGGAATTGATATACAGATATTCTTTAGCAGTTCTGTTCAGAAGCAATTAAGCTGCTGCTGACAGACGGCGAACCTTAAGCTAACTTACGAGGCTGCTAACCGCCTGTGCGTGCATGCGTGTGTGTTTAAGGTCTGAGGGCATCATTCTTAACGAACGTCTATTGAATGAAGACGAAGATGTTTACTACAAATGTGTGTTTTGTGTATTAATGTCATGCAAGGTTTATGCCCACTTTATAGACTGCAGGAATGTTCTTGCCCCATTTCGGTAGAACAATATCAAAAGGTTGTCATGTTGTCCTCCTAAAAATAGTTTTATATAGTTGCAGGGAACACACACACACACACACACACACACACACACACACACACACACACACACACACACACACACACACACACA
>JAOPJI010058040.1:0-12985 GCA_027122695.1 Merluccius productus
CGGTAGCTTCGGCGCGGCAGCCACGGCGCGGCAGGTGTAGCAGCGGTAGCTTCGGCGCGGCAGCCACGGCGCGGCAGGTGTAGCAGCGGTAGCTTCGGCGCGGCAGCCACGGCGCGGCAGATGTAGCAGCGGTAGCTTCGGCGACCCGCGTAGCAGCAGTCCCGGCGATCTAGCAAGCGTAGATCTGGAGAATCCGGGTCACGGCACCATTGTAACTAGTTGTTATACTTATCAACTTCTCTTCTGCGTTGTGTAATTATTGGACCAGTGGACAGCTGCTTCGTTGAACTCTATTTTATTATTTCTTAACACCAGCACGTATAAATCTAACTCGTTCAGTCGCCGTCCTCCTTGGTCTGGCCACCCGTTTCCCGCTCTTTTCCAACCGCCAGAGGAAGTAGGTGGGCGGGACAACACAAGACCGAATGAACCAATAATAACAGTTGTTAATAAAGTAAGCTAATAAAGTAAAAGATAAATAAGAAACATAAAAGTATAATAAAAGTACATTGAACAAAATGCTTTTGCCATAACTTAAATAAAGAAAATAAAACACTTTGTTGACAAGTGGAATAATTAACCCCGCTACATTCCCCTCTACTGATCTCCACTTGTCCATACAAACAAACAAGTGCACATGTGAAGTAACAAACCACCCTGAAACAAACCACGTCAGGCTCAACCACTACACACTTACACATAGTGAAAAGTATAACAAGCAAAGAAACAAAACAATCCCACATCCAATACTGTACATATCACAGACATCAAGCATTCCGGTCCGTGACCATCCCTGAAGGATTAGAATAAGGAAGGGCTGCAAATCCTTCCATCACCCATAGGAAAACATGCCCATTTACAAGTTAGGCTACTAGATGCCACAATAATTTAGACAGTATAATTGACCACCATCCCTGACATAAATGACACCCGTCAGTCCAGGTCACATAGGTTCCCATAACCATACAAAGGCGATCCTCTCGGGAGAAAAAAATAAAAAATAAAAAAAACCTACTCTAATCGCATACAAAACGACAAGACATAAAAACACTAAAGCCCAGCAAGAACTTTCTGGTGCATATTCTGAATCAGCCTGACTACAGGCCTAACAACCCTCCCACAGTTAGTTCTCACACCTAGCATTATGTCACTGCTAGCAGTGCCGAAACGAGGACGCTGTGCTCCAGCCACAGTAAGAGAAGCTACAACTGAGGACTGCAAGTCAGGTACCGAAAGAGGAGTTAGTCTCAAGTCAGGCCGGTCTTCAGGGCGGTGAACGACAGCTGTCAAGTCAAGAGAAACCGTCCTATTTTCTGAGTCAGCCAGGTCACAGGAGAAAGTCTGGACTGGAGTATCCACGGACTCCTCCAGGTTGAGACGCGAGACGCCAGAAACACCCTGGAATGGCCCACCAGCAGTGGGAGTGGTCAGCCGACCTCCAGCTGAGTCAGAGAGTTGTGAGACCCAGGACACAGTCCTGTCCTCAGGTTCATAGTCAGGCAGCCCAACAGAACCCACATTGCCATCAGGCAAGGAATCGCTCGCAGCACCAGTGGTCAGGTCACTGACACAGGAGCCGTCATCAGACCCAGATGGTATAGGCAAGAAGTTGACTGGCATAATCAAATTCCTGTGAACCACCTTCTCCTGATTTGTAGCGCAGTTCCTAATCCTGAAGGTGTGTGTGTTCATGTTTGTCTCAACGACAGTGTACAAGTGACTGTCCCAGCGATCGGCCAATTTTCTCTTTCCACGCTCCCCTTTGTTGGCTAAAAGAACCCTGTCCCCAACTTCCACAGCCGCGCCCTTGAACTTCCTGTTGTATAAGGCGGCTTGCCTCTGCTGCTGTTTAGTGGAGGAGATCTGAGCGACCTTCATGGCCTCCGCCAGGTCGTGCCTGAGACGTTGCACATAGGCGTCATAATCCACCAGCTGATCGTCTTGAAGGACAGACCCAAACAATAGGTCGACTGGCAGCCTGGGCGTCCGACCGAACATAAGCTGAAATGGGGCAAACCCTGTGGTCTCGTGCACTGTCGCATTGTAGGCGAAGGTGAGCGATCTCAGTAGCTGCGGCCACCTGTGCTTGGCCTTGGGGGGCAGGGCTCTGATCATATTGCCAAGCGTGCGGTTAAATCTCTCAACAGCACCATTGCCCATGGGGTGGTATGGGGTCGTGTGTGACTTATGGACACCAGCGGCAAGGAGCATCTCAGCAATAAGGCTGCTCTCGAAGTTTGCGCCCTGGTCCGAATGGATACGTTCAGGAAACCCGTACACGCAGAAGAAGCTGTTCCAAAGTTGATTGGCGACAGCCTTTGCTGACTGGTTGGGACAGAGGTATGCATTGGACAGCTTTGTAAAGTGGTCGGTAACCACAAGCACATCAAGAGACTTATTGGAAGAATCTTCGGCCGACCAAAAATCAATACACACCAACTCAAGAGGCCTAGATGTTGTTATGCTCTCGAGCGGCGCTCTGGCCTCAGGCTCCGGAGACTTGCTTATCACACAGCGGCGACAGCACTTCACATACTGCTTTACATCTCCCTCCATACCCTGCCAGTAGAATCTCTGCCTACACAGGTAAAGTGTCCGTTTTTGGCCCTGGTGACCGGCCTCATCATGCACACCTCGGAGGACCTTCTCCTTCAGTGCAGAGGGCACAACATACTGGTAGGTCTTCCTCTTTGTGACGACATCCTTGGAGACACGATAGAGCACACCTGTTTTGACGGTAAACTTCTCCCAGTGCCGGAGGAGCCCCAAAGTGTCAGCAGGCTCGTGCTCACGCTCACGCCTCGATGGCCGTCTCTGTCTGTCCACATAGTGAAGCACCCGACTCAAGCAGGGGTCTGCACGTTGTGATGCCATCAACGTCTCTCTAGGCAGAGGGCGGATGACGGACAACTCACAGGGCTGTATGGACTGGACAAGCTGAGGTAAGAGGAAGGCCTGTGGAGGCACATGCTCATGATCCAGAGACCGCTCAAAGACTGCAGAGACGGCCTGTCTGGAAATGGAAGGGCCCAGGGACGCTGCCACAGCAATGCTAGTGGACGGCATGACCCGTGGGTTGCAGGACTGATGGAACGCCTCCTGCACATGGTCAGGGTTCAAGGAGTTCGCCTCCTCCAAGAGTGCACCATAAGGGACTCTTGTGAGACGATGAAGCACACTAGGCCGTACAAATGGCTCCCGGCTGAGGGCGTCTGCGACGACATTTTTAGGGCCTGGGATGTACCTTATGTCAAAATCGAACGGGGCCAGCTTGGCAACCCACCTCTGTTCGCAGGCATCCAACTTGGGCTTACTAAGAATGTAGGTCAATGGATTATTGTCCGTCCATACCGTGAACCTGTGGCCTCTCAGCCAATGGCTGAATTTGTCACAGACGGCCCATTTGAGCGCCAGGAACTCCAACCTGTGCGCTGGATAGCGAGACTGGGCGTAGCTGAGGGACTTACTGGCGAACGCAATTGGGCGTGCTACGGTATCACCCTCAGCCAGCTGAGATAACACAGCACCAAGACCATTGGAGGAGGCGTCGACGGAGAGCAAAAAGGGCCTACTGAAATCTGGGTGGGCCAGAGCAGCATTATCAAGCAACGCCAATTTCAGCGTCTTGAAAGCTTCACTGCATTCTGGTGTCCAGTCAGCACAGGTGAGTTTCCTTATTACAGGTGTTTTCCTTTTTCCCTTGCTGAAGCGCGGCCTCTTCACTCCAGAGGTCAGGGCAAAGAGTGGCTTGCTGATCTTTGAGAAACCCTCAAAGAACTGCTGGTAAAACCCTACCATACCAAGGAATGACCTCAACTTGGTGGGAGATGGGGCACCACAGGCCTCATCCATCAAATCCTTCTCACTGAGATTGACAATAGCTTTGACTTTCTCAGAGTCTGTGGCAATGCCATGTTTGTCAATGACGTGGCCCAAAAACTTCACAGACGGCCGCATGAGGTGGCACTTTTTGGGGGCTAACTTTAGATTGTGCACCTTCAATCTCTCAAAAACCATCTCTAGCCTCTGCAAAGCCAAGTCCTCATCAGGTGCAAAAACCAAAATGTCATCTAAATAACAGAGGAGGCTTAAGAAGTTTTGGTCCCCAAAAATAGCCATCATCATCCTCATGAATGTCGCAGGGCTGTTGCACAGACCCTGTGGGAGTCTGTTGTACTCATAAAGCCCAAATTGAGAAGTGAACGCCGTAAACTTCTTATCCTCCTCATGCACCTCGACATTATAATAGCCGGAGGTCAGGTCCATGGTGGAGAAATACGCATTCCCACCGAGAGCAGCCAAAGCATCAGCCTGGTGAGGCAGAGGGTGGGCATCTTTGATGGTACGCGCATTCAGCCACCGAAAATCCGTGCAGAGACGCAAGTCGCCATTCTTCTTCCAGACTAAGACAAGTGGCGATGCGTACTCACTTGAAGACTTTCTTATAATCTCCCGCTCCTCCATCTCATTCAAGGCCGTCCGGAGCTTGTCATAGTGAGACGGAGACAGCCGGCGATAAGGCAGCCTGAAGGGTTTGCTATCACTCAGCCGGATGCGGTGAACAAACCCTTTCGCTTTACCGCAGTCCATGCTGTGGCGAGAGAAGATGGACTCATACTTTTTCAGCAGGTCGACAAGCTTCGCTTTCCAGAATGGAGACAGGCGAGCTGAGTCAATGTCGATGTCCTGCAGACCCAAATCGTGAAGGGCTGACCCAGAAGGCTCGGGTACAGAGTGCTCAGAGTCAACTGTCAAACTCTTCTCACTACCGGAGTCGGTCAGTTCAGCAGCCCTAGCTACATTACACTCAACATCGTCAGTCTTGTCAGTCATGTACAAATAGTCATTGTCAAAGTCCTCGAGTGCCACACAGGGGAACACATCAGCAATCTTGCAATTACGTTTTAGGGTCACAGGCTTATGGGAGGGGTTAATAACCCTCACCGGAACCCATCCATTGCCCCACAGTGTTGTCACAAGTCGTCCTACCATGACAGTCCGTGGCACTGTACGTGACTGACTCGGCTCCACCACCAATGTGCTGCCCGCAGAGAGGCAAGCATGGCTAGGAAGGCACCCCCACACTAAGTGTTCTTTCATAGGCTCTAATGTCACAGCATGCTTCAGCTTGACTGTGCCCACCTTATCAGGGGTCTCACCGCCTCTCCATCTCTCCACAGTGGCCAACAGCTGAAGAAGCCCGTCTCCCTGACCAGACGTTTGACGCGAAAGGGATTCCTCCTCACGGTAATTACCCGAGGGCTTAATCATACGAATGAGGTGCTTTATGACATTGCTGCCTAAAATCAAATCATCAGCTTGTCCATCCACGATGAGCGTGGGCACTGAGACTTGGCAGTCATGGACCTTCATCTGCAGCTCACAGACTCCTACAGGACTAGTCTTCAACCCTCCACAGCCAATCAGCACTACTGATGTCGGGGCGATAGAGTGAGGGGAAATAACACCGGCGTCCTGCAGCATTGGAAGCAAGCGTGAGCTCAGAGAGCAGGCCATAGAGCCGCTATCTAACATAGCACGCAACTCTAGATCACCATGAAACACCACATTGGTGTAGAAAAGGTCTTCTTTTGCAGTCAGTCTCTGCGTATTTTGAAAAATAAAAGTCGAGTCACTATTCGCTGTAGCACAAACATTGGAATAAATTGACTCAATATCAACATCATCACATGGGGACGTGCTAGCTAGCCCTCCACTAGTCCCCTCCTCGCGTGGGCCAGCTAGTTTCCCTGCATTGTGGGAGAGCCTGCCAGAGGGGCAGGCAATTCAGAAGCAGGTGGGGCTGAGCAAGCGGAAGCCTGATGTCCAGCAGCATGGCAGCGGAAGCAAAGACGTTCACGCCGACAGTGGGAAGCCGTGTCATGGTCGTCACGGCCACAAACAGCGCACGGCCCCCTAGTCCGAGTGCGACCACTCTGTCCGTGTCTAGGCTGCCCATAACGCTGAGGCGACTCCCGCTGTAACAAACGCTCCAGCAGAGTAACAACATGCTCAAGAGAGTGACTCTCACTCGTTGCCGGCTTGCTGACCACGGCCGGTTGGGCGGCAGGAGGCGGAGGACTCACTGCCGACTGCACGTGGCTATGCACAGCCTCAACAGCCTGAACAGCATGCATGTGGTCTGTTGGGCGTGTAGCTGAATGGCGCTGCTGAAGGCGTGTCTTACGATGATGCTCATCAAGGCGTATCTGCACGTCTGTGGCGGTCCACTCCTCCAGTGGCCTACAGCTGAAGACCAAAGACAGTTCACGGTCGGGACAGTGAGTGATGAACATAACGGTCACCTCCCTAGAGGGGTCATCAAGAGTTTTGCCTTGTCTCTTTAGACCATCTGCAGCGGTGTCGATTGCCTTGTTAAGCCGGATCCAGTAGTCAACGGCACCCTCAGTCGGGAAGGGCTTTGTGTCATAAAAGTCAGCGAGAGGCATAAAGGAAGTCACAGAGTCACTAAAGTGTTGCCGGAGAATGTCAAAAACGGGCTGAGGGCCTAGCCGTAAGTCCAAGCTAGGCTTGCTACGCAGCCCTACTCTTACTACATCACGTGCTCTACCTTGTAGCCTGCTCACTACTTCGTCCGCCTGATCGCACACCTGAACATCCCTCTTAGTCATATACGCCCTAACACAGTCCACCCAGTCTGAAACTGAAAGTTTGTCAGTCTTGTCCCCTCTGAAATTATGTGGCTCGTTACTATGCTGGCTAACAGTCAGGCTCACCTTAGAGAGATCAGCAATGGTCGAAGGGGCCAAAGTCACATCAGCAGCTGGAACTGACCTAAGGCAAGAGGCAATATTCTCCCCAATACTAGCCCCTATCTGCCTAACTAGTTCGGTGAGCACATGCACTGAGACATGCTCGAGATCCTTACCCCCGGAAAATGCAGGCAGGTCAGCCGACCCGCCCGCAGCAGCAGCAAAAGCACCACCATCATCAGACACATTTGGCATAGCATGATGAGGGGTGGAAGTCAGAGGCTTCCCCTCAATACCTACTTTTCGTTGTGATGGGCTAAACCCAAAAGCCTGACCCCTGCCTATAGAAGAAAAATTGAATTCATCCATTTTAAATGCAGCCCACAAATGTACCAAATTCAAAATGGCGCTGTAGAGGCGAAATCAGTCAAAAACAAAATGTATACACTAAAACGTCACACTGTTCATTCCTCATATGGCAAAACAAAACACACACAAAAAAAACAACAACAAAAGGTTACATACCGCAAGGCTATTATTATCAATGAAATTACCAGGACGACGGAATTATCAATACAAATCAGCAAACTAGCCCACTATAACATCCTAACATCTGCTGTGTTGAGCTAAAACAACCCAGACGAACGTTTACTACAGAATTTAGAATCGTATTAACTAGAATTCTAATCAGAAAACGCGCGCTGCGTGAGACGGAGCGTAAATACCGCAGCAGAACAAGTCCACAGCCGAAGGCGGCACACAGCTAGCGGCGCGGCAGCAGAGGCGGCGGCGCGGCAGCCAATGGCGGTTCTACACGGGGGCCCACGGGGGCCCGTGCCCCTGTGGACATGTCCCTGGCCCCCCCTGTGGCCCCACCGTGCTGACCAAATAAAACAATTATGAATTGATTATGATTTTACACGCGAGTGCCAAAAGCGGAACTAATGCGACGCAACGTTCTACACGGGTAAATTAGAGCGGCGCTGTCACACTAAATTTGTACCGGCTGCCAAATTTGTACCGGGCGCGTCATCATTACGTAATCCATTCCAATACTGCCCGGCAACAGATGATCGCGTCGTCCGTTGCGTTGCCCGGCAACGGACGATCGCGTCGAATTTTAAACACTTTAAACGCACCCATACGGCGCACCCAAACACTGTGTTGCTGCTGCTCGGTGAATGCGAGCTCAGCAAATACACCTGGAGAAAGGAGCTACGATTTCTCCTGTTGCAAAAGTCGAAGGTAAGCAAAACGATTTAATCTTTTATGTGACTTGTTGTTCTTGTTGATCTTCCCGTGTTAAGTAGGGAGAGATGGTTATGCAACGAAGTGTAATGCATGCCCCTACGATTTTTTTTCTTCTAATAGCAGCTATCATGAAACGAGGAAAGAATATAGCATCCTTTTTTGCCCCAGTAAACAAAAAAGTGAAAGAAACAGCAGTGAGAGAAACAAGTCAAGGTATTGAGAGAGCTGAGGAGCAGGAAGAGGGAGAGTCGGAGGAGGTTGGAGAGAGGGCATTTGATGAAAGTGAGGGCTCTGACACAGAGAGGGAAATTTCAGAGAGTGAGAAGGATGAAGAAGAGGGTGAGGAGGAAGAAAACATACAGAGACAGAGAGAGAAACAGCCAGAGGTACAGCAAGTAAATCCATGTGGATCAAGTACTGCAGGTTTGTGATGAAGAAGGTTATTTATGTTTGCAAAGTAGTGCAATTACAATTTCATTGTAGGTCTACTGTGTATCCTTAAAATTATGCTTTCTGCTGTAAATTCAATTTGTGCCAATATGGCACAAACTTGAACTACATGCAGATATACATGCGTAAGTAAATAAATGTTGTAGTTGTGCTCTATGTTTACTGTACATCTTTCTACAGATATCAGCAAGTCCAAGAATGATGCACCAGTACAGCCGAACTTGAATATATTCCCAACCACTTTGATGGGGGACAGAAGACGGTGCTTCAGGCAAAACTGGTATACTCTTCATCCATGGCTTGAGTATTCTGTCATAATGGACTCTACATATTGCTATGCATGTAGACATTTTAGCACACCAAAGGCCCCTGACACTGTTTTTGTTTCAACCCCTGGGTTTAGAAACTGGAAAAATGCAACTATGAGAAAGGCAGGGTTTTCAGTTCATGCAAAGTCTGAGCGACACAAGTGTGCGATGATAGCATGGCGGGATTATCAAAGTGCTGTTAAAAATGATGCAACACTAGCAGATATCCTTAACAAAGAACACACTAAACAAGTACAAGAAAATCGGGCATACATTAAAACAATTGGGGAAGTGCTGTTACTTACAGCTACACAAAACATAGCACAAAGAGGGCATGATGAATCTGAAGAGTCCAATAACAAAGGAAACTTTAGGGAAATTCTTAGCACAGTTGCTAACCACGACCCACTTGTTAAGAGAAGATTAACTTCTATTAACAATGCAAAGTACACAAGCAAGATCATCCAGAATGAGGTTTTGGGTTGTTTGGCAGAAATGGTTCGTTCTGAAATCATAGAAGAAGTGAAGAACAGTGAGGTTTTCAGCATCATGGCAGATGAAACAAAGGATGTTTCAAAAAGTGAACAGATTTCTTTCACACTCAGGTACTATTACAATGGGGCCATTAAGGAGAGTTTTCTCCATTTTGAATCTGCAGAGAGGTTAGATGCAGCAAGCCTAACTGGAAAAATAGTGAACTTACTGGAAAGTTACGGCCTGAACTACAAAAATAACCTTGTAGGCCAAGCATACGATGGCGCTGCCGTTATGAGCGGTAAACATTCAGGGGTTCAGGCAAGGATCAAAGAACAGGCTAAATTTGCCTTCTACATTCATTGTAGTGCACACTGTCTCAATTTAGTGTTAGTTGATGTAGTCAAAAATGTCCCAGAAACTGAGGAGTTTTTTTCTTTGTTACAGAGCCTTTATATTTTTACCTCTGGCTCATATGTGCACCCAAAATGGCTGTCTCTCCAAAAAGAAATGTATGGCAAAACAAGAGAGTTGCAACGTTTAAGCGACACACGTTGGGCATGCCGATTTCTAGCCCTACGCAACATAATGGACACTCTACCTGCCCTTAAACGACTACTGCAACAGATTGCTCAAGAACGCCACGGTGAAAGAACTGTTGAGGCCCGAGGTCTTCTGCATCAAATTGACCTACAATTTGTTGTGCACCTTGTCACTCTTAGTAAGTTGTTTGGGGAGACAAAACTACTGTCTGACATGTTACAGTCACAAACTGTTGATCTGGCTAGAGCTGTTGACTTGGTAAATGCTTTAGTCCAGACATTGAAAGACCACAGGCAGGAGTCTTTCTTTGATAAGTTGTGGGATGAAGCATTGACTATTTGTGAGCACTGTGATTCTGCACCATCAGTGGCAAAACGTCAGACAATGCTGAGCACTAGGCTCAGTGGCTACTGCACACTAAGCACTGTTGGTCAGAGGGAGGTAGAACGTGACAAAGCTATGTTTTGCACATCATTTTTCTATCCTGTAATTGACAGCATGCTCAAGGAGCTGAACAGACGTTTCTCCAATACCAACTGTGAGCTCATGACAAGCATACAGTCTCTCAACCCCCAGAGTGATGCCTTTTTAAAGGAGACCAATGTTTTTTCATTTGGCCGTTTGTACAATGCAGACATTGACGATTTAGGGCATGAGCTCCATCAATTTAAGAGAGTTTTGGACAGAAAAATACAGAGTGGTGAAATTACAAAGCCATGCAATACAGTTGAGCTGGTTTGTTTTATTGAGCCATACAGGGAAGTTTTCTTTGAACTCTTTAGACTGTGCAAGATTGCCGTAACCCTTCCTGTAAGCTCAGCCTCTTGCGAACGCAGTTTCTCCACACTGAAACTGATCAAAACCTTCCTGCGGTCCACCACTACTGACATGAGACTCAGTGATCTTGGTGTCCTGAGCATAGAGTCCAGAAGGGCCAAGGCTCTGGATCTGGATGCATTTGTGGACCGTTTTGCCAGACAGCACAACCGCCGTATCCTGTTGTTGTAGTGTAGTGTTTACATTAATAGGTAATGTCACATTTTTATACCCTTTGTTGTACCCTGGAGGTTTGTTCACATTGAATTGACACACTGTATTTGTACCCTGTACTGTATTTTTCATTTTTCTACGGCCCTACCTCCTTTAGCTTCAGGATTTAGGGCATGAGCTCCATAAATTGAGTGGTTAAGTTAAAAAGCCATGCAGTACAGTTGAGCTGGTTTGTTTTATTGGGCCATACAGGGAAGTTTTCTTTGTATTTTACTGATTTGAAAATAAAATAAATAAATCTTTAAATATCATTTTGTGCCTTTTTTTTGTGCCCCTCTGGTTGAACACCGGCCCCTCTTTGGCCCCCCTAGTAAAATTTGTCTAGAACCGCCACTGCTAATAGTGCATTTCAGTAATTTACTAATTTAAAGATAATTGATTTAAGCCGGCTAAAGAACACTCGTAATGACAGTTGAGCTGCTGTAAATTGTTTTGTATTGTTGTTAACAAACTACGTTCCGCTGATTAGGGAAAAGACACATTCTAAGGTGCCTTATAAAGCCAAAAAAAAAAGGAAGTTTAGTTTTAATTAATAGATTCCTTAAGTAATCAACGTGATTTTTTTTTTTTTTTAATCACTGTCGAAGTTACGTCATTCCAAGAGATTAGGTAGCCCAGACAGATTTGGTAGTAACAGCCGATGGCATGGAAACAAATCAACAAGCTGTGATTTCAACAAGGGACCTTTATTTGACACAATTTATTAATTTATCTTATTCATATTACACCTCCAAATGAAATGCAGTCAAACCTGTAGCCTCAAGTTCCAATCCCCTCTGCATTTCGACTACTAAATTCTCTGTATAGGTGCATTTAGTAGTAAAATCATTGTTATTGTTGGTGAATGTTTTTTTTATCTCATCTTTTTACAATGTTTATCAACATTTATTTATACATTCAGATTTTGTTTGTATTGTATACTCACAAGGTGACTAGGCTTTATTTATATAGCATTTAGATTAGATTAAACTTTATTGTCATTGCAATATAAACAAAATGCAGTTTAGCATCTGTACTCTGAGCAATGACAGAGTTGAATCTAATAAGTAACAGATTAGGTAGCCTTAATCAAATAAGTTGAATATGTAAATGAATCATGACATTCCTACATGAATCACAGCACTAATAATTCCAGTGTTCGCGGCCATTGGTAATTTATTCACAATCAGTTGTGGGAAAGTGGCAGAAATGACTGTATAACAGTTAACAGCTATGAATTATGACAAATAGCCTAAATAATTAACATAATAAAAACATGCAACTTTTACCTTGCTTTACTTTGAAGGCAAGCTGCCTCTGTTTCCGGCTCTCGACTTCCTTGTTCAATTTTCATTGTACAACTCGAATAATGAAACAAGCTTTGGCGCGCTGAATTTCATTGCACGTTTAGGACAATGAAATTACAATACCCCCTAAACTGGCCTTTTTCATTATGCAACATGAACAACTGTAAATGAATTATACTTCATACACCAACCCTCTAAGCCTGCATGAAAAGGCACGTTTGATGATTTGTATCCGCCCATTATGCAAATAATTGAAGAACGTATAACGCAAGTAACGCCATTGTTTTATTATTAACTGACTGATTACTGAATTTGGAACAGTAATGCGTTACATTACCTCGTTACAGACAAATTGCTTACATTCTAAACATTACGGTAATTTACCTTGTCATGGTGTCCCATTCCTATCATTCCTATCATTTTGGGGGTTGTTATGAATATTGTGTTCATGTGTAAAATACAGGAAATATGTGTCCGTGTCACAGAAAATTGACTTATGGTAAACGAGAACTGGGGGGCTGGGGAATTCCAAACAAATGTTATTTCATAACCAAATATAAAATATCTGGAGGACAGGTTGGTTTTCATTTACCCAAAGAAGAAGAAGAAGAATTTAAAAAAATAATAATATTTTTGAAACCAGAGGTTATTTATACTTTAAAAAAAAAACAGATTTACCTTATTTATATTATTAAAATACATTATATTTTGTATCTGTAATGTGAATACTTATGTGTAGGCCTATGCCTCATTTTGTAAACATTTTATATATACACCTTTTTATAGGTAGTACAGGGTGGGGTGGGGTGGGGTGGGCTAGGGAAATAAAAATCTGTCTTAAAGGTCCTGTAGACAACTTTTTTGCTTTAACGTATCAATATGAAGTAAATGTTGATTGCACAGTGTAATG
>JAOPJI010058046.1:0-12985 GCA_027122695.1 Merluccius productus
CTCAAAAGGAGGACAAATACGCGTCCGGCTTGATGCTGCGCCGGACGCCGGACAGGGCTTTGAAAAACCGGACAGTCTGGCCTAAAGCCGGACGAATGGCCACCCTAAGTGACGCGCCACTTCACATTCTCAGTAACGGTAACGGCGTTGCAACGAGGGAAAAGTAATTAATTACATTACTCGTTAAAGTAACGCCGTTAGTAACAGCGTTATACTCTAACGCCGTTATTACCAACACTGGGTTTTGCCAAATAAACATAAATCAATAAAACAAAACTAGGCCTAACTAAATCCTACCTCTGAAACAAACAAACAGAAGGACCTAACTGACTTCACCAAACCAGTAAGAGGTGGCACCAACTGATAAACCTAGTTTGTCTAGACAAATCTACTGTAAAATCTACTCTAATCTGATCTGTGAAAATGTCAAGGGTACCCCAACTCACCTATGGCGCTCAACCTCCCACCACATACCTTTTCTAGTATTGTTCAACAAGTTTGGCATACTCATTTTATTGTGGTCCTTGAATGCTGATAGGCTAGCCTGAAGTTGAGGGAACCAATGAGCAGGAGGACCAGACCACACAGGTGGAAACCAATCAGCAGGTTAGCACCTGGAGAGAAAACTGACAGGGGCGGGAGAGAAGAAAAAGCAAGAGAGGAGAAAAACACCACCACAAGCAAGTTGTCCCTGCCGGGCACGCAACACCCCCACCCATATAAGTCCAAACATAATGTTTGGATCTACATCTTACAATTAACGTACAAATTACATAGCATGTGACAACGCATCAGCAATAACATTTTCAGACCCCTTTTTGTGATTGATTTTAAGGTTGTAGTCTTGAACGATCAGCGACCAAACCATCCAGGATCTTTGATGCCCTGGTCGTCCTCTTGCAGCCCTAACTGCACTTGGCAACAAGCATGAAAGGCAAGGAGAAATCTGGGGCAGACAGGACAGGAGTGCAACACAGTATACCTTTAAGGCTTTCAAAAGACGTGGCACTACCCGGACCAAACAAAGGGCTTTGAGGGACTGGTTAAAACAGTCAGTAGAGCTGCTACAGAGGAAAAGTTTTTGCAGAACCGGCGATAGTACCCAGTCATCCCAAGGAAACAGCGCAGCTCTCTCCTGGTAGTTGGTACATGATCTCTGCATCTGCAGGACACACCTGTCCTCTTCCAATCTGCTGACCAAGATAGACAGTACCTTTCCCAAACTTACTTGGCAAGATTGAGTTTTAGGGATGCAGTTGACAGGCGGTTGAAAACTTCTCTCAATGTAGACTCTATATTTGTATTTGACTCTCCCAGTCATGAGAGTACACAATGATGTCATGCAGATATGCTTTACAGTTTGAAACATCTCCCAATAATGTATTTACTAGCCTCTGGAAAGTAGCAGGAGCATTACACATACCAAAGGGCATGACGTGTACTGGAGGAAACTGTCAGGGGTCACAAAAGCTGAAATTTCAGAAGCAAGCGACGTTAAAGGAACTTGCCAAAATCCCTTTAACATGTCAAGTTTACTGACATATGTTGCAGGACCAATTTCATCAATGCAATTATCCATGAGGTAATGGATGTGCATCTGGGACAGTTACAGCATTTACCTTGCGGAAGTCTACAGAACCTTGGACTTCAATCAGACTTCGTATCCAGGAGACAAGGGGAACTCCATGGACTTGAACTTAGCACCGCAAATCCATTTTGCAGAACATAGTCAACCTCTTTCTTCATGACTTTTCTCTTAACTGGATTAACCCAATATGCATGCTGCTTGATTGGCATAGGGTTAGTCAGAACAATGTCATGAGCTATGACAGAAGTTTGGGAAGGAACGTCATTAAACAGACACGGGAAGTCACATGAGCTTTTTAATGTCATCACAGGTCATCAGGGAGATACCAATACCTCAGTATTACTTAGCCTTACCCCCTGTGGTGTAGCATTTCGCATTACCAACTCATCTTCATCACCAGGAGAGCTCACCTTGGAAATGGAAGCCACAGGTGAGACAGCAGTCTTCACTGATCGGTTTTGATCTTCTCGGAGTGGTGATTTCCAGATTTAGTCTTTGGCAACGGTCCCACACAATCAACAATCACTTTCTCAAATGACTCACCCATTACTGGAATGGGGCAGAGAGGAGCAAGTGGAATAACTTGATTTGGTTTGCCAGCAACTTGACACACATGGCAGGTACAACAATGATCAGATTGTTTGAGGACTGTCATAGATTTTGTGTGTCCTGACCATGGGTGGTCATGAGCTAGGGACAGCTCTTGAGAACGATAGGCTGTAGGCACAACACCCTTGTAAGTCGCACTCCATTCCACATCCTGTGACACATCTCTAGTCCAGCGACGCGTCAACGGTCCATCGTCAAGAATCTAGGCCATTTTTTTCTTCGTGGCTTCTTCCTGGCTGAGAACAGAATAGTGACATGTAGAAAGGGTGATATCACCTTGTTGGGCTGCAATTAACTCTTCCCGGATGGCCGGCAGTTTCAGAATCTCTGGACTGGAGAGAGATGACACATCGTCAGCAGATTGGACTTCAGGCTGACTTTTAGCCATGAGAGCATCAGGAACATGCTCTGTAACCAGAAAAGAGTCAGACTCAGTGTTTGAATCAGGGTTGTCTAGTACCTCAGGGACTAGCATAATCTTGCCCCCAGCTAGGTCATTACTAGGAATGAAGTCGACACCTTTAATGGGCAAGGCAGGAAGAACAAAAAGAGCAAATTTAAAGAGTCTACTGACCAGGGAAGACCAAACATGAACCTTATACAAAGGGGTAGGGACAAAACCCATTCCAACACCTTGAACAACTGCACTTGAGTGACATGATGCCTTGGATGATAAAGGTAAGATGCCTTCTCGAACAATAGACTGGGAGCCTCCTGTGTTTCTCAGCATCTTTACTGGCTGTTGAACTTTTGGATCCCCGGTTAGCGACACAAAATCCTCTAAAAAGGGATCAGGGTCTTCACTTTGTGACATCAGGGTCTTCACTTTGTGACATCTTGGTACCTGGTAGTGACACTCTTTAGACCCATGCCTTTTGACTGTGGCAAGTTGGGCGAAAACGGTTTATGCTTCAGAGAAAAACAATCAACAATAATGTGACCCTTCTTATGACAGTAGAAGCATTCACGATCCCGTTGTGGAGGTGACGGTGGTCCCTTTGCCTTTTCAAAAGGAAGGTGGCCAGGATCAGGTCTCATGAGGCGTAATACTGAATACGTGTCAGGGCGGAAGGAAGACACACATTTTTATGAGTTAGAACAAATTCATCGGCCAAGACAGCTGCTTTAGACGGTGAAGTCACCTTTTGTTCAGTTAAGAATATCACCATCTTCTCTGGTAAAGCACTCTTAAAATCGTCTAATAGCATTAACTAGGCCTAACTAAATCCTACCTCTGAAACAAACAAACAAAGGGACCTAACTGACTTGTCTAAAAAAGACTTAGTTAGAGGTGGCACCAACCAATACATCTAATGTGTCTAGACCAACTAATGTATCTAGACCAATCAACTACTTGTGAAAATGTCATGGGTACCTCAACCTCCCACCACATACCTTCTCTAGTATTGTTTAACATGTTTGTTTCAAAACAATGACAGCTCAGAGCACAAAGAACAAAGATTGAAGTAGGGCTGCCCCCTAATAGTCGAATAGTTGGCTTATACGTTTTCATTAGTCGAGCAAAAAGTAAAACATAAAAATAACACAAGCATTGCAAACGAATACATCCGTGGTCGCAACAAGCCCTGATTTAACTCATCGCTCTATAAATACTGACCAATACAGTACCTGTCTACCTGGGCAGGTAGACACCTGGGCAGGTACACACCTAGGTAGGTAGACACTGCTAGACACACGGGACTCATACCGGTGATCGCGGCTTTAGTTCCCCGTGTCTGATCGCTGTAATTCGGAGCGTGAATATCGGTTGAATATCTAATATATGTTTTTAACTTTAATGCTACATAACTACGCTCGTGAAGGTGAACCCTCCCCGACACCGCTATTAACATGAACCGCTCCCCCGGAGGAGCGCCACATATCCACACACACCGGACACCAAAATACCAACACACACTTTTTTCCATTTGATTGCTTTTAAATAAAGTTGTGTGCAGTTATACGGTTAAATATGTTTATTAAAAGTGTTCAATGTCTCCTTCCTGGTTGTTCCGACAACCTTCAGAACTGCTTGGTCCATGCCGTTAATAGGCGGCCCGCTTCGTGCGCGTGCTTGTAAAAATTATATTTTAAAGGCTGATTATTACGGTATTGTATTATCTGTACCACAAGGTAGCACAAGGTTAACAGTGTTTCTGTTATAACACTCTCGCCCTGGAACTCAAACCACTTTCTGATGCTCCAAAAAATAAAACGAAATAATTACATAATTAATTACAAGTGCAACGATTAGTCGACTATCAGCTTAAAATGGCGACTATGAGTCGACTAAGAAAATCTTTAGTCGGGGGCAGCTTTACATTGAAGGTATGCTCCTTTTATTGTGGTCCCTGAATGCTGATAGGCCAGCTTGAAGATAAGGAAACCAATGAGCAGTATGACCAGACCACACAGGTGGAAACCAATCAGCACGTTAGCACCTGGAGAGAAAACAGACAGGGGAGGGAGAGAAAGAAAAGCAGGAGGGGAGAAAAACACCACCACAAGCATGTTGCCCCTGCCGGGCACGTAACAAGCATATTAGCACTATCTATGATAATGAAGCATATTAGCATTATGTATGATAATATAACATATTACCGCTATCTATGATAATGTAGCATATTAGCACTATTGATTATAATGTAGCATATTACCGCTATCTATGATAATGTAGCATATTAGCACTATCGATGATAATGTAGCATATTAGCATTATCTATGATAATGTAGCATTTTAACGCTATCAATGATAATGTAGCATATTAGCACTATCGATGATAATGTAGCATATTAGCACTGTCGATGATAATGTAGCATATTAGCACTATCTATAATAATATAGCATATTAATGCTTTCACCTGGAAATTACCCCCAGAACCTTTTGCCTGTGGGACAGTTCCTGTTCTGCTCAACCATTCAAAAGCTCTGGATCGGCGTGCACGCATAGTAGGAGGAAATGAATGTCCCAAAGGACAATGTCCCTGGCAGGTACACACACACACATGCAAACACACACACACACACACACAGCAACTTTGTTTGATTAATTTGAAGTCTGACCTCTGAGCTAATGATAAAATGTATTCTGTTATTATGCAATACAGACAATGTATTTACTGCTATAGGATGAGGTCATGTTTTCTATGGTATCTATAGTTAGTCCAACAGGTAGAAGGAGCTGTCAATGTCCCTGCCTGTGTACAAGATGTACAAATAAATGATACTTAAAGCCAACAATAAGGGTGAAAACCCCTTCAAAAGTTTTGCAATCATTGCAAATTTCTTTTTATGATGATGAACAATGGCGATTCCCCATTTCCAATGGATCAGCTCTCTGCAGTGCATGCTCGCCTGGCCGGCCGTCTCTGCTCTTACATATATAAATGTAAAGTGAGACCAGAAGTTCATTTTGTTCCATTCCTTTCGTACAACTGTATGAATGAATGGGATTGCCTTTCATAGCCCGTCGATGTAACGGATCGTAAAGAAAAGAAAGTCATCGATGAATCTGGCCAAAAACTGCTCTCCCCAGTGTCTTCGGTGAACACAGCTCATGAAGAACTCAGTAATAAAGGACAACTAGCCAAGTTATGTAAGAGTAGGGTTAGTGTGTTAAGTCCAACCAACCAACCGCCGCATTTAGTTTACATTTAGGCTAACGTTACTTTTTAATTTACTTTATCTCCCTTCTTTTGGTAGTTTCTGCTTCGTTCATTCATTCTTTTTCTTCTTCTTTTTCTTCTTCTTTGTGTTTTCTGTTTTCATGGTTACTCGCGCTGGTTGGTTGCACTGCCTGCAATCGGAGGCCAATGGGTGTCTGCCTGCATCGGAGGCCAATGGGCGTCTTATACGTCATCATGTAGCATCACGACAGTGTTCATGGGAAATGTAGTCAGTAATGCCCAGGGAGCGAGAACAGTAGAGCTGACATGATTGTTTCATGCATCACCGGCCAAACTGGCTAGTAAGTTTTTATTAACACCCGCCAAAATGATTTTTAACCTGCATTTGGCGGGTTGGCGGGTGTTAATTTAGAACCCTGGTTATTAATGGCCCTTTGCAAGGAAACGGCAGCAGCTTGGAAGCTGAGGTCCCGTCAGTGGTTGTCAACAGGATTTCTGTGAGCAGACTGGAAAAAATGCTGAGTGAGCAATACAACCATGACTTTAATGAGAGAGCTACAGAGGAAAAGGGGCTCTCAAGGGAGGACATGAGGTTCATGGAGATTGCTGAAAAGACTGCAACGCTCAGAGAGGGTCATTACAGCTTGAAGTTGCCCTTTAAGAAGGATGATGTGTCTCTGCCCAACAACTTTTCTGTCCTGAAACAAAGATTACTTGGTCTGAAAAGGAAGTTCCTAAGAAATGAGCAGTTTTATGAGGAGTATAAAACATGCCTCAACGGGATGATCAGTAAGGGCTATGAAGTACCTGTGCACCAGCTTGATGGTGGCAGTGGAAAGGTTTGGTATATCCCTCACCACAGTGTATATCATCCAAGGAAGAGGACTCTGCGGGTGGTGTTTGACTGCGGTGCAGCATGCAAGGGAACATCATTGAACCAGCAGCTCCTGCAAGGTCCCAACCTCACAAGTACATTGCTTGGCGTCCTCGTTAGGTTCAGGCAGGAACCGGTGGCAGTAATGGGTGACATCCAAGCAATGTTCCATCAAGTCAAGGTTGCAGAGGAGGACAGAGACTTCCTGCGCTTTTTGTGGTGGCTGGAAGTAGATCTGACCAAGGAGTTGGCTGAGTTTCGTATGACTGCTCATCTGTTTGGTGGAGGACCAAACAGATGAGCATGGGACGAGACCACACCCCAGGACATCTTGCAGCAGTGGACAAGATGGATGGAGGACCTGGATATGCTCTCTGAGTTTAAGGTTGAAAGGTGCATTAAACCTAAGGGCTTTGGACATCCCATACATTCTCAGCTACATCATTTTTCGGACGCTAGTGAAGCAGGATATGGAGTTGTCACTTATCTCAGGATGCAGAATAATAACAATGACATCCATGTTGCATTCCTGATGGGTAAGGCTAGGGTTACCCCTTTAAAGACTGTTACCATTCCTCGCTTGGAGCTGACTGCTGCCGTTCTGGCTGTTCGTGTTGACCTCATGCTGAAGGCAGAGCTGAAGCTCCAGCTGCAAGAGTCAGTCTTTTGGACAGACAGCACTTCTGTGCTGAAATATATAATGAATGAAGACAAGTGTTTCCATACGTTCGTGGCCAACAGGATCTCGACTATCAGAGGAGCCACTAGAACTGCACAATGGCGGTATGTGAGCTCTAAGGAAAATCCTGCTGATGTTGCATCCAGAGGAATGAGAGTTGGAGATTTCATTCATGACCATAGGTGGATTGAGGGTCCAAAGGTCTTGTATGAACCAGAAGAGGACTGCTCAGCAAACATGGTAGAGACTGCAATAGCAGCAGATGACATTGAGGTCAAGAAGGAAGCCATGGTGAATGTCATCAACGTGGAGGGTTCACCTGATGCCACTGGTCGGCTAATGGCCTACTTCTCAAGTTGGATGAAGCTCAAGGTATCCATTGCCTGGTTCCTTAAGCTGAAAGGCATTTTGCTGGGAAGATGTCGCAGGAAGAGTGAGGCAGAGGCATCCAATACCAGCAAGATAAGATCAGACAGGCCAAAGGGACAAGCTTTGTCAGCAAAGGATCTTTTGGAGGCCGAGCTTGCCATCATTCAGTACTGCCAGCAACAAAGTTTTGGAGAAGAGATTGCTGTGCTGTCATCTGGGAAAGCTACTGTGAGCAGACACAGTGTTCTCTACAGGTTGGACCCATATTTGGATAATGGGCTTCTGAGAGTTGGAGGACGGTTGACTAAGGGCTCTTTGCCAGAAGAAACTAAGCATCCACTTCTCCTCTCCAAGGATCAACATGTTGCTACTCTCATCCTAAGGCACATTTACAGGCAGCTTGGCCATAGTGGGCGCAATCACACGCTGTCCACACTGAGAAGGAATTACTGGGTCACAAGTGCCAACTCAGCAGTGAGAAAGGTCATAACAGAATGTGGCTTCTGCAGGAGGCATAATGGAAGAATGGGGGAGCAAAAAATGGCAGATTTGCCAAAGGAAAGGATTCTTCCTAATTATCCGCCGTTTACCAACGTTGGCATTGACTAGTTCGGACCAATTGTTGTGAGCAAAGGACGAGGCACAGTCAAGCGCTATGGTGTGGTTTTCACCTGTCTAACAAGCAGAGCGGTCCATTTGGAGGTGGCTAACTCTTTGGATACAGATGCATGCATCAATGCTCTGCGTCGTTTCATCTGAAGGAGAGGTCAAGTTGCTCATATTCAGTCCGACAATGCAACCAACTTCATCGGAGCAGAGAGAGAGCTAAGGGAGGCGCTTGCATCGTTGAATCATGCACAAATTCAAGGAGCTTTGCGGAAGGATGGAGTTAATTGGAGGTTCAATCCTCCAGCAGGTTCACATCATGGTGGAGTCTGGGAGCGTGTAATCCGCATGGTGAGAAGGATTCAGAGTTCAGTGCTTCAACAGCAGAGACTGGATGACGATGGACTTCAAACAGTAATGTGTGATGCTGAAGCCATCTTAAACGACCGGCCCATCACCAAACTCTCAGATGATCCAAACGATTTGGAACCGCTCACTCCCAATCATATCCTGCTCATGAAAGGCAGATCATCCTTACCACCTGGATTGTTTGAGCCACATGATCTATATGTAAAAAGAAGATGGAGACAGGTCCAGTATATATCTGACCTTTTCTGGAAACGATGGGTACGGGAATACCTACCTCTGTTGCAGGAGAGGCAGAAGTGGAACCAGGAAAGGAGGAATCTTAAGCCTGGAGATATTGTGGTAATAATGGATGCTACTGCCCCACGAGGCTCCTGGCCACTAGGAAGAGTCTTGGAGGCTTTTCAGGATAAAAGGAGGACTTGTGCGTTCAGTGCGTTTCCAAACAAAATCTAGTATCATTGAACGTCCTGTGACAAAGCTTTGCTTACTTTATGAGGTTACAGATTAGCAGGTCAACTCAGGTTCCTTTGTATGTGGTACATGAAAGTATCTTGTAAAATGTGTTCATGTATTATTTTGATTATGGCTCGATGGTTTGCATTAAAAATAATTGTATGTCTGGTATCCATTACAATTAGGGGCTGGTATGTAGGAGCCATTTCTATGTCAATGTGTGTAAGGTACCAAATTGGGCCGGTAGGTGTCCTCATGGTTGGGTGTACATTTCTGTATAGGTGGGAACTTTCTGACAGGTGTCAGGTGTTGCTAGACGGAGGAGCACATCGTTTTTCGACCGCTCCGGGCTCCGTCACGTTTGTTTGTTGTATGTGACACAGCTGAATGGACTTTATATGCACTGGCAATGGATACTTGCATGTTATTGAAGATCCTTGAAACGGTGAGAAATAAAATATGCATCAAATCGAGAAGCGAATTCGGAAGCTGTTTGTTCCACTAGACACAAGTTATAGTCGTGCAGTAGCCAGCGCGTCGACTACTTTTAGCCTGTCTATGCAGCCCCTCTGTGGCTTTAAGTTTTAGGTTTAGCCGCTACAAAGATGTTCTTTTAGAATTCTTAAGCAGCAGAAAGATTTTTGTTGAACTTGAACTGTGTTTATTCATCGTAAATACATTTGTTTTAATGAAATTGTAAAATGTGAGTTGATGGAATTCATTCATCTAGAATTCATATTTCACAGACATTGAATGCTTCTGTTACATGGAGCTGAGCTAGTGAACCCAAGTGCATGACATAGAGAGGTGAGGAGACTGGAGTAATATAAGTCCTTAGAAACATTTAACTTGGCTCGGTATTTTCTTCTGTTTTTTTGCTTTTTCACTTTTGGCCAAAACTTCCTCTGACTTTTGGCCAAAACTTCCTCTGACTTTTGGCCAAAACTTCCTCCTTCCGCCAAAACTTTAATTGTGTTATGCCGCCTGTCTTGATAACTGACAGTTGTCCTCTCTTTTTGCTGTGTTTTGCTCTGTGTGGGAAGAGGGGCTGTATTTTTCTTGATGTGTCATCATAGTCATGCCTTCTTGACAAAAGAAGACTATCATCGTTTTGACAAACGTTAACATGCAGAACATCAATTTGCCTTTTAATGTTCTCTGGAACTTTGTGCCATTTGCCGTCCTTCCGGTGATGAAATAAGTCTGTTTTGCTTTGAAGAACAGTAAGTAAGTTATCCATAAGACAATTTCTTACTTCAGATAAAAACTGATATTTGAGTCGATGAAAGAACCTAAAAAACAAGAGAGATAGGTGTTAAAGATTATAAAAAACTTCTAATGCTGCAAGTGCATCCAAACAGATTTAGTTATGTTCTTACTGATTGCATTCCAAAAATATATATAAATGACAAATATCATACTGTGTGTGGGTGTGTGTGTGTGTGTGTGTGTGTGTGTGTGTGTGTGTGTCAACAGGTATGATATTGTAGTAAACATTCCAAATATATAATGGGATTATATATTTGTGCCAATAATATCAAACAAAACATAAGTGTCAAAGAAAAAAGTTAATTGAGAATGAATAACAATTTTATAAGGAAAAAAACACAAGCAAAAAGGCTGGCAGTAATTTATGTTTGCTCAGAAATAACTTTTGCTAAAAATATTTCTCCTGTTAACTACTCCTATATACTGAAATGTTGCTGATGAAATTATGTTTTGTGTCTTTGTTTGATTACACACACAGAAGTCTAATAGGAGAAAAGGCATTTGAACATGCACTAAAAATAAACCATCTGAACCTTCAGGAAAATAGTGCTATAATATGTGCAACCCCTTTTTCCCCAGTGTGCTAATAATCATACACGGGGGTCACACTAATAACAAACAGGATCCTAGGTTTCCAGCTGGTGATGGTGAATTTACCGGAGCGTCTGTTTGTCATTAAAGTTAAGAATTGTTAAGTTTTACAATTGGGGATATTAGGGGTTGTATGTGACTTAACCAACCAACTAATGACTTAATAACCAACTCATGGGTAAAGAAGAATTAAGTTAATAACTAGCGCGGTGCCTCCACTGAAGAAATACTGTACCACTTTTCCTGGCATAAAATGTAATTCCCCAGAAACTACGTATGATAAGATGAGTCATAAATCTTAAACCTCTAGTAATGACAATTCAACACATCAGATTAAATGTAACAAATTGGTGACATTTATTCTTAATTGATGTATGCATAAACAAAATAAATATGTGAGTGTGTGTGTGTGTGGTATAGGTCAACTGTAGGCAAAATGTGTGTGAATATATGTTATTGAATATGAAATCAAATCAAAAGAAACAACTTGTCACCTTGACTCAGATTCAGGAGGCTAATATGACAATGAGTACCCTCTCAAACAAAATATAATCAGCAAACACAGTCCCAGAATAAGTTCAATTCCCAAACAAAAGAAAATAATAGCAAGCTTGCAATGAAAAGGGTTAGGGCAGAATGACATACTGCGTCCTCCCGTCCTCGGGAGTTTGAGCTCCCGAGTCGAACTTACCAAGTCCGAACTACCATAGGCAAGTCCGAACTTGGCGTACTTGGTATCCTTTCACTTCGTAGTCCAACGTGTTTTTCTCCGCCACCTCTACCTTCACATTCCTATCAGCAGATTCTTGATTCCGGCATTCTAAATTGTAATTGGCCAGATACTCGTCTCCGTTCTCTCAACTTACACAGGATTGGTTAAAAACTAAAAATGCCTTCAGACATGTCAGTGAGAAAGAAAGAAAGAAAAATACATCATGTCCAAATAAAAAAAACAATGCCTTATGGTGATTGCAGTAAATTTGGATAAACAAACAGAATATATTGATTCACCATATATTATTAATGAAAGGTTACTACAAGGCCTTATTTAAATCATTGCTATTTAAAGGGCCTTACATTTGAAACAGTGAAGTCTTATAGTATTTTAATTTTTTGTCCAAAGGCCCCAACCACTCTCCTGATGAGTTCTACTTCTAGGCTTTGCTGCTAAAGCTGTGACTTGATTTAGTTTTCACTTATTGCTCTAGAACCCGCTCTCTTCCTCTAGTGTGTGTGTGTGTGTGTGTGTGTGTGTGTGTGTGTGTGTTCAGATCACTACAAAAAGCTGGTATAGCATAGGGCTAACCGATATTGAAAGAATGACATGACATTTTTATGTGCAACCACACTGTGGCTTTTAAAGTATGTAGATATTTATTTATATTTTAGGGTAGATGGAGGCTAGTGCTAGTAGATGCACTTTGCCGTTGCTTTGTTTCTGATGGCCTTATTTGCGTATTTGACACATTAATCCATGTTGGTTAGTAGTACAGGCCTGGTGACTTGAACTGATATGGCTGTAGTCTTCTAAGTAAAATATCGACATAAAATATAGAAACAAATATGTTGGTAACACTTTATAATGACATTGTCATGTCATTAATAAGCCATTCACAAGTTGTTAGTTAATTATGAATGAAACATTAGATATGTATTACTTTGTTATTTATTCATTGTGCATTATTAGTAGTGGGCCGTTATCGGCGTTAACGTGCTGCATTAACGTGAGACTCTTATCGGGCGATAAAAAAAAATATCGCCGTTGATCTATTCTCAAAGTTGGGTTGGGAGCTGGGTCTATACCGGATTTCCACCGGGGACGTAAGCGCCGCGGAACGGCTCCGTCCTCTGCCCGGCGTCAATCCCTACCGGGCGCGTAGCGCTGCGAGGCGGCTGGATTCGCGGGATCACACGAGAACTACAAGACCACGCGAGAATCAGGAGACCACGC
>JAOPJI010058056.1:0-12984 GCA_027122695.1 Merluccius productus
GAGCGGTGTATGGGGCGCGAGAGTTGAACCAATTAGAGAACCTGGGTTTCCGTGTCTTCTTGTCCGGCGCTACAATACATATAATTTATTTTGTATTTTTTTCCCCCCATAAACTTCAACATATTTGAGTTGTGTGTCACTTTAATCAAGCACAATTTAGTAAAGGTAATACGGTCATTTGAATCCAGCCTACTTCACTTGATGAAAACGAAAATAGCGTTGAGACATGGGCTTCAGGTTCAGCTCTATACCGCCATCTTGTGTGTGACTGAAGTATGTGCTGACCCACAGGACACATGCAGAGGTCCCTCATTGAAGGAAGCTGCAACCAGTGCATTGCATTGTCAGCAATCAATGTGAAACTATGTTGCATATGTAACCAGGGTTAGTTAAACCCCAGGTTATTTGTAGTTGCTTTGAACATGTATCTTTATATGATGTATTTATGTTCTAAATGTTTCCCTCAAAATTTAAATTCATGAATATGTTTTCAAGAGAGCGGAGCAATAAAAACATATTCTCCTAAAAACAAAACTGTATATGTGTTACTGTCCCTTTAATAGAGGTGGCGGTTGTTAGCAGGTGTGCGCATCTTACCTTAGCGCCAATCTCTGCAAGTCCACTCGGCCGGTGTATGGCGTGTGAGTAGATGCCGAAAGAGAAGAGAGAAGAAAGAGCGAAAAGTTAGAATTGAAATGATAAAAACTCAGAAGTCATGAAACTGAAAGAGAAGAGACTATCAGTGAACTGCGAGTTCAAGTAGGACGACGTAAACTGTTGTGAACAATTGATTTCCCGGTGAGTAACGGTCAATGTTTACATTAGCATGCTAACTCGCTATCAGAGTGCCAAACACTGAAAATAACTTAAGAATTAGCCTTGTACTCTCTCTAAAACCAGTCGGGATAAACTCGAAACAGGTCTGAATAATTTATTATGTCAGAAGACTGTGTTTATGTGCTTTAAAATTACTGTGAGTGAAACTCTAGATAGCCGCGATAGCCGGTGCATGCTAATGTATGTAAGGCAATAGTGAAATTAATGTAATTCATGTAAATAATACGAGCTGTATGCAAAAAAAGGGGGCGAAACAGAGTTTATTTTGAAATGCTTATGTGAAATTATTGAAATTCATGTTTTGGTTACTCGGAGTTTTGATGGATATTAGGAATTCATGGAAAAATGGCAGTAGTAAAAAAAAGTGAAATTGACACTGAAAAGCAGTAAACGTATTTATTTACATTCAAATTGACCTTTTATTATGGACTAAATTAGATAATGTTCCTGCATGGTTGTGTAGGCTGGGTCCTCAGTGCTCGGTTCCTACCCTGTCATCCATCTCCGTCTCCATCCTGGTGGCTACTTTCCTTTGGACAAGGGGTCATCCATATCTTCATCCACATCTTCATCTCCACCGCAATACTCACCATTGGACATTCGCTGTTAAAGAGGGAGGTAGGACTTTGAGTGCACTCATTTTATTTTATTTATTTGGGCCTATTTTGCCATTCATTTGAACTTTTGGGACAATTTACTTTTCATTGTTGTTGTTTTCGTTGTTGACGTTGCACCGTCCTCATGCTCTGTAGTGGATTGAGTCAGTGGTAATCTTTTGTGCTGGAGGATGTGAAAGACATTAAAATTAGCCAAATTAAAACTACAGCACAATCTGTTTAGAAACGGCCATGTTAAAAACTTGTGCATGTGGCAATACATTGAAAATAGCACTGAAAGTGTCAAACTATGAAGCTGCCTTTCCATGTCAATAAAACAAATAAATAAAGGTATTTTGGCAGATTATAGAAATACAGGTATGCTGACAATGACAGCACTATTGGAGCCACAACAATAATGCCAAGTGCTGGATGACCAAGTTAAACAAAATCAGCTGTAAAATTAACAAGCCACCTTTAAAAAATGGTTTTAATAGGCGGCTGCTATAGGTGCAGACGAGTTACTGCAGCTAAATAGCGTTATAACAAAGTGGAGTTGTTTCCAGAAAAGAAGTCTTCAGACGTTTTAAATGTCCCCTATTTTAACCACCAGGTGTGATGTTGATTATCCATTATAAGCCATTTCGAAATCTACCCTCTAGTGACATCACACATGTCCACCCAGATGTATGATAGAGAAACCTACCAGCCTTTCCTGTGAACTGAACCAACTGGCATGCTGATCCATCATGACAAGGGTAGATTTTTTAAAATGGTTTGTAATAGCTAATCAACGTCACACCGGGTGGTAAAATAGGGAACCTTTAAGGAGGGATTCTGTGATGGACGGTCTGTATAGCTCACCTGGTTCTCCGCACCACCATGACCCAGCTGCTGCACATCCATCCTAAAATACTGTCCCCGTTCCCAGCAGTACATTGCTTAGCATCTGTGCTGCACAGCTGTCGTTTGGAGGGCTTCTCCGAACTGGGGGTGCGCTGGCCGCCTTCTACTATAGGTAATACACTCTAGATAAGTACCTCATACAACACCACTTCAAAACAAATCTGAACTATCCCTTTCAGTCATACGATAAATAAGTGTAGAAGAGTTTGCCTTTTCTGGAGGAGCCGGTCGTCACACAAGTCATCGTCGCCAGGACCTCCAGATGACCTTACACTTACAAGTGTACACAGTATCTTAAAATACACAAAATCAAATACACAAGTCAAACCACATAACCACATTATTTTCTTTCTTTAAGATGTGTGAGCGTTGCTGCTGCTAGTGGCAAAGCATAAATTGTAAATAAAATGTAATCAAGACGAGACTTATTTCAGCTTCTGCAGCTGGTAGACTCCTGGTCTTCTGTCCATCTACAGCTCCCAAAGTGGGTCCTGGATGTAAAATAAATAGATTTACAAACTGTATAACTATCCAACAGTCAAGAAGCTCTGCATGGAAGGTGTCTTTACAGGAGGGGGGGCGTCGTACGGAGACGTCAGTCGATCCAGGGAACCCTCCATCAATGATCACCTAGTTACAGCGGATAGAACCCAGGAAGGTCATTGTGTCACAAAATGGCATTTCTATACTTAAGATTTACTCTTTGAGGCGTTCAAGTGTTGCTCATACAGAGGGCCATAGACCTGCCCATCATCTACAGACTGCATGTACCTTCAAAAACTCAATATAACCTTAATAACTTACCATTATGAAGGCCAGCATGAGCCGTTCACTTGCCGATGACAAATATTCCAATGGACTCTAGAGGAAATACACAAATTATAAATATCAAAATGTAGAAAGTCGTCAAATTTAAGTGTCGTGCTAAAGCAGCTGAATATGCCAGTGAAGAGGTTTAGGGTTGCCAAACCGAACACTAAAAACACAAGCATGCGTGTCCCAATATTCAATGACAAATGCCAAGTTCACAGCACAGTTGTGTTGGAGCAAGCCATCTACCAAACTGAACACAAAGCTCCTCACAACCAGGACAGGAGGTTCACGGCGGAGCATACACCACCATGCAGCATACACCCCCCCCCACCCCCCAGTGTGGCTATAAAGTCCCTTTAAATATGGCATACCTTGCAGCCACAGTGCCCCACTGGATTTTGCCATAATGTCCTGACCCTCTCCTGTACAAAAAAATAAAATAAAATAAAAACATTGAAGTGCTGCACAGTGTGCTTGCATTTGATTTAGTGGCTGGTAATGAACCACTGGCGAACTGCCTTGTCATTCATTGTAGTCGTTTGTCAGAAACATTGGTGCACACTCAAAAACTCATCCTGTGCGACTGATTAAAGCAATCGGCTAATGAAAAGGCAAATTACAGGCCAAGCGGCCTTTCCCTTAAAATGATGAACTTCCAGCCCTGCTCACGGTTGCGTTGAACAAGTTGAACTAAAAACAGTCACGAACCAGTCAACAAAATTCAGTTGAGTGACCTGTAAAAAGAGGACCCTACCATGGGCAAATCAAGCTGCACAGAAAGAAACCACATTGCAAAGAACGAAACATCAAGCAGCAGCTTCAAATACATTGAAAGTGGGGAGAAGAAAAAAAAAATGAAAGGGTAGATAAGAAACAGACGTGTTACAAGCAGTGTGTGTGCGCAAGTGCATGCGTAAATCAGTCAGTACAGAATATAATCCATGACTTTCATCTTCAAAGTCATCTCCACCCCAGTGGTGTTTGTTAACCAAAACTTGCCTGATGCATGAGTCATGCACTTTAGAAAGAGAAACAGCTGTGGGGATGCTGACTCTTCAGAGGCCTATAGCTGGACCGTGTCCCTGTAGTTCAGCTTGAGTCGTTCTCCCACAAGGCCTTCACCATAACCGCCACATGTTGGTTTGCCATGTTGTTGCCACAGTTACCAGAGCACACATTTCCCAGTGTGGGCTACACAGTGAGGTTGTAGTCCTTGTAAAGTGGAAGTAAAGTCAGTCTGGGGGGTCGTTGACCCCAGTTAATACAAAACCACATACAACAACACAGCACTCAAAAACACACTGTGTTGAGAGGCACAACGCATGTCATGTTTGAGGGGAAACAACAGGGATACCAGTAGCATCAGTGTGTGTGTATTGTGTGTGCAAATCCACACCAACGCATGGCTCAGCTGAAGCCAACAGCCCAAAGAAATAAAAAAAAAGTTAAATAACTGAAACGGCTCACACAAACATCACAAGAAGTTAATTGAGCGCTAATGAGAAGCAACGCTCTGTGATTGGCTGTGAGCGAGACACTTGCCTGAAGAAAAGGAAACCACTCAAATGAGCAGCAGCCTATCCCAATCATGGTATTGATGTATCAGCAAATACAACATGTATATATATATATGTGTGTGTATGTGTGTATATATATATATATATATATATATATATATATATATATACATATGTGTGATATCTACTGCAACAATCAATACATCGTCATGCACGCAACGGGGAGGACTGCAATGTGTTGTGGAAACACAAGATGGTGGTGTTGCACAAAGTGGCTCTGCTATGTAACATCCCTGTTTGTAGAAAAACTGAAATAAGGCCTTTATTCACTTACAGCTAGTACATGAATTACAATGTAAAAAAACCCAATATATTTGACAAAACAATTGTTACATATCTTGTCCATCTAATATAAGCTGCTCTACTACATTTTAGAGTAGGCTGCATGTAGAAGTAAAAGTGAAAATCTGTATAACAATAATAATGTCAGCTATAGTTCAACATCTATGGCCCTTTTCTATTCTACTCCAAACAAGTAAGATTTACTAAACATTTCTAATCTAATAATAGATTAGATAACTGACATTTAGGCCTGGTTTATGGTTTATTTTTTCTACAATGAGATTACCATTCTCCTGTTATGTGTATTTAAGTTGACCCTGTTCATATGGCCTATGAGTCGGCCATATTATAGCAGCTTAGTAAACAAATTGGTCACGTAGAAGATGGCCTTTCACAGCCATTAGTTTGTTTTCACACGTCTTGTCAGGGGAACCATGAGAACATTTATTCTTTGCATTAAAGACCAAGACGAAGCAAAACACAGCTGCCTCTGGGGGCCCCTCAAAACCAGGAAGGGACCTCTGCTTGGCTGGTAAATTAATTAGAATTAGGATTAATAAGAATCAGTAACTTCAGTTGCAAACGATAACTTCGAACGAATGAAAACTTAACTCAATGACTCAATGTTAAAATATGTATGCATCAATAAATCCGATTTTTAAGTAAAATTATTTGTTCTACTTTCAGTGGAGACAAACATGTATAGGCCTAATTACATGTTATGTTATAGCTGTTACACAGACAGCAGCAGCTGACGAGTTATTGACGATTTACCACAAACATTAAGAAATGTATCTATTCTAAACGTTCATTGTATTGTAGCATGGCACTAGGCACTCTGGGCCACAGGGACAGAGACACAGACAGTCTTTAGACTGCAAAACGTACATTTTAATATCTATAAATAATACAAGGAGAGGGGGTGATGAGAAGCAAACTTAGTCTTCTTGGACTGGGGCTTGGACTCTTCTGGTACACTTGGCCTGGGAAGCACACAGGAAGACGTTTTGGTGTGTGTGTGTGTGTGTGTGTGTGTGTTTGTGTTTGTGTTTTTGTGTGTTAGGTAAATGGGTAACCTTTGCTTGCCGATATCCATTGTCCAACTTTTTAATCTTTCATCCTTTTGCAGCAGTCCGTCCAGAGGGAAGTCCTCACAATAGACAGTCTTCTACAAACAGTCCAAAGTTCATTCTCCAGTCAAAATCACACGGTATTTCTCTTCCATATGCGTCCACAACCTCTCCCTCTCCATGTGTCTCTGGCTCCCTCTTGTTCTCCACTGTGATTGGTTGAGCCCCCACACCTGAAGGCATCGCCCGGTTTTCTCACCTGGGCTGTCACTTCATATAAAGCCATAAAGTACATCTCTGCACAACCAATGTCTTTAATCTAAGTATCCTACTGTATTCAATGTTTATTAATTTATGATGTTTACAGCTAGTATGTTGCTTATATATAAAACACAATAATTGCAAGTGAGAAAAATTACATTATATTGTATCCCGACATGGCAATATGAAAATGCCTAAAAATGGCTTTCCCCTCCAAAGACATTTAATGACAACAATATTATAAGAAGATCGAGAGACTTTATTTATGTCGCCTGCCTAAAATAAGGAGATTTATTAGTTTGGTCGTTGGGATGATTCTGGGAGTAAATAAAACAATACCGGCTACATTGCTGAGATCGCTGACGGACCAGAATAGGAGTGCAGGGAACACTTTGTTTGTATACAAACAAAGTTTGTAAACAAACAAAGCTAGCTAGCTAGCTAGCAGCCTCACTCAGCTAGCTGGCAGACCTGTGTATCGTATGCTCCAAGCTGTTTGTTTCCCAGAGCTCATATCAGTTTACTTGCAGCATTCTTCTCCTGTCACCTCCGGGTCTGCTGGTTACGGGCCCTCAGCTGCAGAGCTGGACTGTGAGTTCCCAGTACATGGTGTACAGGCACAGCGGGACTACAAGTGGTCTTGTGTTGTCTTCCAGTCGCTCAACAGATACACAAATCATTGATGTAATTCATTCCTCGACCACCTTCTCATGCTCTTCGTGTTTCCTCAAACACCGGTTCTAAGAGAACAGCACAACTGTCATTTTCACCCCGATCAAATTGTTGCCATGCGGTGTCACTTAACGTCCGTAGTGACACCACCCCGCCTGCTACTGGACCAGAGATGGTGCTGTCGCTGCTTTTTGATTATTGTTACTCTTTAACCTCCTACCTTCCTTTCCTCAACACTCACCTTTTACACTCACCCTGCTGAATCTTGTCATGTTAAACCCCCCCTCTGTTTACCATACAACAAGGCTAAAACATCCATACCACCATGGTTGTGGAAAACAAGCCATCAACTTGAACCTACAACCCCCTGTGTTGTGCAAACAACGCTTGATTTAATTAGTCTTTCTTCACTTTGTGACATAATATAATATATAATATAGGCCTGATTCAAGTAGATGACTTCTATTATTTTATGATATGATGCAGTTCCACTCAGGCCAGTCTGTTCCCAGGATAGCCCTCTAATTCCAGTTCAAAGTTTATGATTGACTCCATCTCGCCGAACAGTGTGTTACTTTATATCGTAACCGTTGTTGCAAAGTGCAAATCAATAAGAGTCATTTCCAAAGAGGGAAGCTGAGCTGTCCAGCTCCATTATAGCCGGAGCACTTCAAGTACCTATCAATCATCTGAAATCCCCCAAGGACCGGCTAGCCAGAATACCCGGTAGCAGGGGGGCCCGGCTCTCTCTTAAAAAGACATTCATGCCTAAGTGTGGATAAGTGGGAAGGCGTCCTTGTGCCCTTTTAAAGAAGTTTCAGAACCAGAGTTTAACATTTGTATTGAATCATATTGCATGTATGGTCTTGGTCTGGTCTTGCTTTTTTGGGGGGTGTAATCTGCAATACTTACTTTGTGTTTGAATCTGATCTGGTAAACTTTTATTTCCACGCTTCTGTAATTGTCTGGGTTTAGCATGAACTCACATGACACAGATATGTGCAGAACATGCAAAAAATAAAAACGGCACACACATCTCAGTCCTCCGTCTGTCCTCTTCGTCCTCGTCCAACACTCTCCCAGCTGGCGCTCACATGCAGTCGCCACGGTGACCCTCCGCGGACAGGACGTACCATTTGACAGGAAGTGGGTTGGACTAATGCCTTCAGGGCTGACTTCTTGGTTTCATCTGGGAGCCAACCAATCAGAGTGAGATTGATGCGCAGTGAAGGGACCACCAACTAAGTGGGTTTTTGGGAAGCCTCAGCTGTGGGGGTTAGGGAGGGTGTGTTGGGGGGACATTTTAAACTCTGGGACCAACTCTTGGACGGTTGTGGTGCACGATGGAGATGGACTGCCCGTGTCTCAAGATGTTGGTGGGAAGAGTTTAAAAATACAGGAAACCTTTGTGAAGTACGTGGTTTGCGATTTGTATTGACTTGCGATGAGTGTGATGTAGATTCGGGTGATTGACTTTTTACTAAATACAGATCCTATTGAAGTTAAAGAGAAAGTACATTTTAAAGTTATTCACAGATGTATTGGACATCTTGTCCAGTATGTATACGAGTTGTAACCCCTTTTTTATTTTCCAAATAAGGACATTCCCTGCTTTTAAAAGCCAGATACTGTATCCGGGCAGATTTGTAAGCACTACTGAAATGTCTGGCATCTATCTAATTACATTTCCAAAGCATTGCCCCCGTTATGACGGGAAATATATCTTCCCGTTAGAGTCTTGCACTAATGAGCTGTGAACGCTATTTTAAAACCGTGGCTTGCAAGGTTGTACATTATTTGAACACAACTGTAGGAACCAGAGTAACAGATTATGCCATCATAAGGAATAACAATAAGAGAGATTTATACATTCAGTGTGAAATATTGAAACGTGGATAAGAAAGCAGCCAAAACAAAACACCCATATATATATATATAGGCACATACTCATATATACACACTCACACACACACACACACGCATGCAAGTGAGCAGCGTCATAAAGCTATCAATACACTAACATACTCACACTCTTCAGTATATCATTTGACTCGTGTTGCTGACGTTCAATGCATAATTTACCCTGTGTTACAAAACCCACGCTGAGCCACATGTTCAGGGGGTGCAATACACACACACACTATTACACTCAGTAATAGTAAAAATATCAATACTTGAAAATATAGGTCATTTGGTGGACGCTTTCGTCCAAAGCGTCTTACAACACAGTGAGTGCATGCACCCATCTCAGGGTGGGTGGCCCTGGTGGGAATCGGACCCTGAACCCTAGCGGGTGTTAATGCCTTGCCCTACCAGTTGGAATCAAACCCCTAACCCTGGCGGTGGTAATGCCATGTTCTAGCAGTTGCGCCACAGGAACCAATAGGATGTATATCTATGTCTGTGGGGTCCTGGGCTAACGTCATGAGACAGCCTTGTAGATCACCGGGGCAATTGAACCTCCACATAGACAAGGGCTTGTTTATTGCGTTCCTGAACAGCACTGCATCATATGACCGCGCAGCTGGCTAACGTTTCGACTCCTACTGCGGCATTAGAGCGCCAGACAGACCCACACTAGTGTGATCAACTGTATGGCAAGCTGTGTTTTATTAACCTCGTGCTTATTATAGAATATGCACATCGCAATCATCTATTTTAAGTTGATAATTCTCCCGGCACTTAATCACAAACTCGGAGAGAAGAGGAAAGAGGCGAGGAGGGGAGAGGGAGAGATGAGGGGAAAGGGGAGGGGCAGCAAGAGAGGGGAGAGGAAGGGAGAAGGGTGAGAGGAACGGAATGAGATGAATAGAGAGAAAAGAGGGGAGAGGAGTGGAGGAGAACTGAGCTATATTCAAACCAAGTGCATTCACACACTTCATGGCAAACCCGTCCACCTCTGGTGAGGTTGATGCCGATCCAGGTGCTGGAGCTTATACGACATTATGTTGCATTCTGGGTAACAGAGTGCCCACTTGAGCAGCTGGAACGCAAATGCTAACGTGGCTACTGTGTTAGCCAGCAGGGTTCCTTGTTCATGATAATGTAGTGACCTTCTAGCACCCCAGCACGTCTCCCTCGCTGAACACATGAATTATTGAGAAGTTTTCCCTCCGCTCGACAGACACTTGACCTCTTTCAGGGAAATGTAATTTTAATACCCATAAATCTAAATCCCCAATGGAGGTTATGCTATGTTTCAAGATATGAGTGTGTCTTGTGGTTTATATAAATTGATGTGATGGAGTTTTGTTTAAAAGGCTTGTTGTATGTCTAAATCCAGATTTGATTCATGATTGAGTCTGACATTAAGTAATAATGTTTGATCATAGCCAATACTGAAACGCTTGATCGGAACCAATATTGGAGACGCCATTCAAGTTCAATATGTAGTAAAGTTGCGCTAAAACGAAAAAGTAAACAGCATTTAATTCTGGGCGTCCAGTCCAAGCGTTCTTGTTGCACCAAAGGTTAGGGCTACTTAAATTCCAGTATATGTAAAATATTTATAGTATATCAACATTTACGTATACATTTCCAATCCTCACCACCAACGTTTAGAGTTACCCGATGACATGTTGTAGTTGACCTCATACCTACTGATGTCCTCACAGTCATTTTAAAAGCACAGCTTTTTCTGGAAAGACCATAAACAAGATAAATGTGGTTCAATGACAGCTAAAGAAAATGTCACAGCTAAAAGGTGAGCGTAGGCTTTGATCATCCTTCGGAGAGTTTGGATGATAAAATGAAAAACGGCAAACCGGAGTTGCAGAATCCAAGCAAACTAAACATCTCAGCCTCTCCACGGAAACAAGGTTAACAACGCTTCTACATTTCTAGCCAATGTAACCCAGAGGCCTTTTTTAAGTGTTAAGTGAGTTACAGTTATTTATTCAAATGTATTTTTAATTCTGGCAGCGAAAAAAAAAAAGGCCATAGGAATATACTGTAACACAGGAAACTTACAGGAAAATCTGACATTTTAAAATCATCTAGTTTGAGGTCAATGGCACAAAGACCTAAATCCCAGTACCTATTTTTAGGTGCTTGGATTGCTCTCAGCCTCACTTTTAAGTTGCTTCGGATAAATGTCTGCCAAATAAAATCAGCCTAGTTCATGCAGTGGCTTACAACTAAGAACAGAAACGAAAGAAGAAGAAGAGTAGCCATTGTGTGTCTGGTCAGTGACCTTCATTATGGCATCGTTTACACTTCACTGAGCAACTGGGAGCAGAGGAGAGGAGACGAGGGGAGAGGAGAGGAGAGGAGAGAAAGAGAGGGAATAGAGGAGAGGAGACGAGGGGAGAGGAGCGAAAGAGAGGGAATAGAGGAGGGGAGAGAGGACGGGAGAGGAGAGGGTGGGAATAGGAGAGGAGGGGAGAGAGGGTGGGGTAGAGGAGGGGAAAGGAGAGGGGCGAGAGAGAGAGGGAGAGGGAGAGAGAGGGTGGGAATAGGAGAGGGGAGAGATGAGGAAAGTGGGGAGAGAGGGTGGGGAAAGGAGAGGGGAGAGAGAAGGAGAGGGAGGGAGAGAGAGAGAGAGATGAGGAGATTGGAGAGGGAGTAGACGCGGAATGGGAAAAACAGGGGAGGGAATGAGAGCAAGAGAGAGGAGAGAAGGAGAATGGGAAAGAGGATGGGAGGGGGAGGGGGAGGGAGAGAGCGGAGGGGGAGAGAGAGGAGGGGAAAGAGAGAGAGAGGTGACGAAAGGGGTGGTAACGGGAGTAGAGAGAGGAGAGAGGATGGGATAGAGGAGAAAGGGGGAGGGGAGGGGTGAGGAGGGAAAAGAGGAGAGCGAGGGGAGGAGAAGTGTGCTATTCAGACCAAGTTTGTGTTTATTCAAATGTGGTTAAATTAAACAACCACTTTCTTGTGTTTATCTTCTGGTAGCTTCTGCTTGTGTTGTTGATATTTTTCCTCAAATCGGAGAGCTGCATTATGAAATGATGAGGAGATGGCAAAGAAATGAAGTTAGGGGTTTAGTGCTCGGGGCGATAACTCAATAATATTTATTATAGCGTTAAGTGGTATCGTATCGTATGACATGAAGATATCATCTTATTGCTGATTATAATAAGAATGGAATCAAGACTTGGTCTGATATTAGAGACATTAATGCGTAATCCTCAGTCTCAGATGGATTACAATGTGATTTTGAATTCATAAACCTATGATGTATATATTGCTAATGTTTGCACAACAAAATACTGGATCAAGCCAACCCGAGTTTATACTTTAATGTGGGGGGAGTCACATTTTAAAACAACAAAAAAGCAATCCTTTATGTCCCTCAGGTGTTTCCTTAGGGTTACCTGATAATGATTTGTTAGCACGCTAGCTGCGATGATGTCACCATCTGGTGGGGTTTCTATATATAGAGCGACAGTAAAGGTGACCACTGAGGCAGAGAGTGGGCGAGAGACAATTAATCTCTCTCTCTCTCTCTCTCTCTCTCTCTCTCTCTCTCTCCTCCAAGACAGGGGAGTAAGCAAGCACAACCCATGCACGCAATGCACCAACTATACATGCACACACATGCACGCACACGTGCACACATGCGCACACACACACTTGCTGTATATATGGACACAAGCACACACATACAATAGCTGAACGCCTCCTCTGACATTAATGACACTTATTCGCATATTCAGCATATTGAGTGCTTATTTGAAAATCCAATTTTCAGAGAGGAGGAAAATCTCTCTCTCTCTTCCTCTTCCATCGGTCTCTCTCTCTCTCTTCCTCTTCCATCGGTCTCTCTCTCTCTCTCTCTCTCTCTTCCTCTTCCATCGGTCTCTCTCTCTCTCTCTTCCTCTTCCATCGGCCTCTCTCTCTCTCTCTCTCTCTCTCTCTCTCTCTCTCTCTCTCCCTCTCTCTCTCTCTCTCCCTCCCCCCCTCCCTCCCCTCCTTCTTTTTTCTTTTTTTTTCCTTCACCCCCGCTCCCTCTTTCTTTTTTTCTCTCCTTTT
>JAOPJI010058071.1:0-12981 GCA_027122695.1 Merluccius productus
AGCCCTGATTTAACTCATCGCTGCAGGCATACTGACCAATACACCTGGGCAGGTAGACACCTAGGCAGGTAGACACCGCTAGACACACAGGACTCATACCGGTGATCGCGGCTTTAGTTCCCCGTGTCTGATCGCTGTAATTCGGAGCGGGAATATCTGTTGAATATCTAATATCTTTAAAAAAAACGTTTGTATTTTTTAAGACAAGACGATAGTCGCACAACCCGTCGTATCCACGCCCGCGAAGGTGAACCCTCCCGGACTCCGCTGTTAACATGAACCGCTCCGCCGGAGTAGCCGCACATCCGCACGCACCGGACACCAAAATACAAACATGTTTTCCATTTGCTTGCTTTTAAATAAAGTTGTGTGCAGTTATATGGTGTATAAATATGATTATTAAAAGTGTTCAATGTCTCCTTCCTGGTTGACAACCTTCAGAACCGCTTGGTCCATGCCGTCAATAGGCGGCTCGCTTTGTGCGTGTGCTTGTGAAAAATATATTTTAAAGGCTGATTATTACGGTGTTGTATTACCTGTAAAGTCGCACAAGGTTAACAGTGTTTCATGAAAGTTAACACTTTCTGATGCCCCAAAAATAAATCGAAATAATTACGTTAAACGTGTGACGATTAGTCGACTATCAGCTTGAAATGGCGACTAAGAGTCGACTAACAAAATCTTTAGTCGGGGGCAGCCCTACAGATACCCAGAACCAATCATGGAAGAGAAGCCCTGATTGGTCAGAAATAAGCCGGGAGCGGTTCTTAAATCTACATTGGCTCATACAGAGGCAGGTGCAGTCAATTCAATAACAGATGCTCTCACAGAGCATTTCGCTCACTAATAGCGGACGGATGACCGTGCCATTTCTAATAAATTACACTCAAGTAATAGCTCTTAAATCTTACCTACAGCACATTTAAAACACATTTCTCATACAGATGTGATGAATGGGTCAAACACCTCGATACTGAATCAGAACAATGAAGTTCATGTTCCAAGATGGCCGAGAACAAAACTATAGCATTGTAGTGCCAGTGAGTCATTGTGACTCATTGGCACTACGGACGGTAGGTTTATGTTCGCTTTTGGGTCAATTTCGCCGTCGCCATCCAAGGTAAGAAGACAGAGAAAGAGCCGATGCTGCTGCGACATTAAGATGGAGAAGGGACTAAAATTAAGTGTTTGCACCTGAGAGGGCGAAAGGAGAAAAAGAAGGAAGAGGAGAAAGTAAGTAGATAGAAGGTGAGAAGCAGAGGAAAAAAAAAAAGACCACATTACAGCCAACCCACTTTGTCTATATTTTATAAATCAGATATCTCAGACACTACCCCCAGACATTCACACACACACACACACACACACACACACACACACACACATGCAGACACAAACACACACACACACACACACACACACGCACATGAATGAAGCCCTTAGCTGCCCGTGACCAGGGGGAGACCTTGCTTGATCTCTCACGGTGGCACATTACCCAGAGTGCACCGTTGCACGGCACAGCCATCACTCAGCGCTGGCATCCAGTGTAAGCCGCCGCCCCCCTCGCGAGAAAGGTTACCGCCACACAGGACGCCGAGCGCATGACAGCATGATATAGCATGGACACACGCACACACACACACACACACGCACACTCCTATACATATGTCACATGCGTGATCGTTACGTCATGTGACACACCACGGCTGCATCAGCAGAAGAAAAAAAAGTAATTCTCTTATCTGCAGACGCCATCGCCATCACCATTAGCGCTGGGCGGCGGTTAGCGTGTAACTCGCTTAAGATCATCTGCCTTCGCGGCCGATAATGAGCCCTAATTGGTGCATTTGTGAGGGCTTAAAAATCCCGGAAGAGATTATTATAGTGGGGATTATCCCTTTCAAACAGGAGAAAATTGGCCCTCTGGAGCCCCGAGAGAGATAAAGCTGAAAAGTGTCTCTTAAAAGGATTGCGACTGAATTATCTGTGAGCCAATGGTGTCACTTTTCAGAAGCTCACATATCAAGGCTCTTATGCGTGTGCGCTAATCCTTTGTCATCGAAGGTGCTGAATTATAACTTACCCAAGATCAGCCATGAAATCGTGATTTTCAACACGGCGTGGTATTTTTCGTGAGGCGTTTTCGCGCGACTCTCAAGGGGTGTTTCGTAGCACGACTTAATGGGAAATGCATTTTGATCCTTTTGATATTCATGAAAAGTCTGACTTCTGATACAAATATGATGCAATCTCCTTTTTAAAGTCCAGTAGTCCTTTAAATGCGACTTAAACCACGCTCGGTAGCCCTGTGCATGTACACAAATACGTACTCATGTACATTAGATAAAACTTCACTCTGTGTGCAATCAATCAATCAATCAAAACACTTTATTTGTCCCCTAGGGGCAATTTGCGGACGGACGTAGTCAGAAAAGTACAGTTAGTGAGTAACACAATACAAAAAGCTGTACACATTATGATAACAATGATAATGATATGAGGATGATAATACTGAAAGTATAATGCAGTATACACAGTATATACGTATTGACGGGTAGTTCCATAGGTGCATGGTAATTGTACATACAGACGCTTACATAAATCATTCAATGACATAATGAAAACAAATTCATTGAATCATTAAAAATCATCTCAAGGAAGCGTTCGGAGTGCTAAAATACAAAAGCGGGCGTATATATATGTATATCTCTGTGCCTGTGGTGCAGCGCAACAACCAGAAAGTGAATTAAGTCGGATTGAAAAGTGTGACTCGCGCTGTCAGATGGCGAACATCAATAAAGGGGTCAAACTCTGTGACCTATGAATAAACATTTGTCAGACACCGTGGGGCGACCACATCGCTCAGACCCTGTCAAATCTGCTCCAACACGCTGTCCCGCCTGCCCCTGGTTTTATCTCCCATTCATACTGCCATTCTGACATCTCCTAATACATTACTGCATGGAGGGCTATGCTTTACTGATACACATCTCACACACACACACACACACACATAAAACTCCATGAAGATCTAAGCCTCTATGATGATTTATATATATTTTTTTAATGTAGCTTCGCCATAGGACTCAAAGGATACAATGCAATCAATTAACTGATCCATCCTCATAAAAATAAAATAAAAGAGAATTATACAAGATAACATCAAATCATGTATAGAGTGATGTGGAAATGTGATCCTGTGTGTGTGTGTGTGTGTGTTTGTGTGTGTGTGTGCATGCATGTGTGTGACTGAATGTGTGTGTGTGTGTGTGCACGTGTGCGTACCTTGTGGAAGCTCCGGAAGTAGGCGGCCTTCTCGTCGGGGTACTTCTCTAACCGTCGGGGGCCTTTGCTGGACGCCTTCTTGAAGACCAGCCAACACCTTCTGAAGATCTGAGGACAACACAAGAGTAGAGGCAGCTTGGTGAGCAATGGGGGGGGGGGAAGGGGGGGTAGCTTGGTCGGTGGAGAGAATAACGCACACGGCCCTGCCTTCACTCGAGACTCAACCCTCCCTGAGAGAAATCCTGAATCCCCCAAGCCTAACCCTGGTGCTGTTCACTGCATGTGAATTCAGGAGTGGGACAAAAAAAAAGACCACTTTCGTCATTATTACCTGCGTGAGATCAGCATTCTTACCAATATTATATGAAGCCTGACTCAAATAAAGCCATGGGGAAAGGACCAGATAATCCTATGCATCAATTATCCTCGAAATGCAATTTCTTGCCGAAATTGCAATTCCTTAATGAGCAGAACAGAGTGTCAAACCAAGTTTAAATATCTTGTGAGCCAACCAGAGAGCGAATGAAAGACTGAATGAAAAAAGTGGCATGACGTGGGCTTTATTAAATAAGACAGGAAAGCTAATTTGGAGAAACGACTCGAGAAGGAAGGTCGTTTCAGTTTCAGTTAGGGACCCGAAGCAGATGGTGGCCATGGCAGGCATGGAGGAGGCTAATGAAGACCTTGTGGTCTTCTATGATCATCACAACATGCAAAAGGACAGTTCAAGTAGAACGCCCACAACCACCTGGAGCGCAGCCATCTCCTCTATGAGGTAATGACCTACAGATAGATCGGGTGGGCAGGACACGCCAGTGTGATGATTAGGGTGTTCGACTCCCAGCCCGAAAGGTTCGAACCCCAATGTCTCTGCATCCTTGAGCGAGAGACCTAACCCCTTACCTGCTCGTTTATTACATGCATCTTAAATTCACTGTAAGTTGCTTTGTAGCTTTTTAAGCTGCTAAATGACTAAATTGTAACATTTTAATAGATTTGAATCAGAACAGCTGAGCTCATTCGAACAATTAGGCAGGCAACCTAACAAAAGGATTAGAAAAATAAATATTCAATCCACGTCTGTATTTACTCCCATAGTTCATTACCATACATTTATTCCCATGTTTTTATTCATAACGCACGCAGATAGCAAAACAGGAAGCAAGCATCAGGGCGGAATGTTAACAGATTAGCATAACTCAAATACACGTGTCAAAACAACGCTAATTACTACCTAGAAAACCATTTTTGGCGCGAAAGGAAGCTGCATCACACCACCTGGCGAAGGCAGAGGAAAATAAACAAAATATTTTTTCTCAGATTAAATGCTGCTGTCGTCGTATTTTGTTTTGTGTTGTGTTGGGGGGGTTGTGTCTAAATTCGCTTGGCATCAAGTCTGGCACCCCTTTGCACAAAAAGTGACAGGTGCCTGTGAGTTATGAGATTACTGGGGCTTGGCTAATCTGCAATTCATTAATTGACCCAAACAAATCCTCCTTTTAGGTCAGCGGAGAATCCATCTGCGTTATCTGCTTACTCCTGATCCACCGAACGCTCGCCGCTTACAGTTTCAGACCCAAATTAATGCTATGGATAAACCTTCCAAATATCCTTCCAAAATACATAAATAGAAACAACATAATACACAAACCACACACTTTGAAACACAAATATAGGCTTTTCACAAAGTCTTCAACAAAATTCAACGTTCTAATAGTGGATAATGTTTTAGAGTTAATAATGCATCATTTTAGAAAACATGTTAAGCATTGCTGTTGTATAGCCTGAGTGTTGAAATAGCTCTAACTCATAAACACTTGACTATGATTTAAAAAAAAGGAAATTAACTAGGACTAGCCTTACTCCCACAGATGTTCAGCACTCTATTTAGTTATTATTTGGAAACTGCTGTGCTCCACTTAGATTTTATAGCCGCTCCCATATTGATTGTGCTTTCATTGTTCTCAGCCTCACCTGGAAGTGGCTTTGGATAAAAGCATCTGCTAAATGACTGAATGCATTGTTCGAGGTGTGAAAACTGGCAACTACCGGAAGCAACACCATGTGAGTCATTGCTCTTCCGTTTCTTGAAAGCAGCTTGGCACCACTTAGATGCACGTTTAGTACTGTCACGGTTCCAGATGCAATTCTTAAGTGTGCTTGATTAGTCACCTGTGTATAAGTGTTCCTTAGTTCATGAGCTCCGTACTTGGTCTTCTTGTGACTTTTGACAAGTTCTTGCCTGTTTCTTCAGTCTTATTTTATCCTTAGTCCATGACTACGGTTTATGTTCCTGTATCAAGTAAGGAAAAATTCCTTTGTTAATTGTGTCATTTGTGAAAGAAACTAAAATGCTTAACCTCACTTGTTTCCTGAGTCCTCTGCTTTTGGGCCCACCTATCTACACCATTGTGTCAAAAGACTAAGCCAGACATGAACCCAGCAGAGATGGACCGGGCCTTGCTGAACCAGGGCACAGCAGCTGGTCACCACAAACAGATCCTCCAGAACATTTTGGAAACATTACAGAACCTGACTGCATTAGCAGCAGCCTCACATTCCTGCATCAGTAGCAGAGGGGGTCCAACATTGCTCAGGGTCTTAAAAATGAGTTAGCTACCAGAGAGCTACCAAGCAGGTTAGGTTGATTGTATTGCGTTGGCCAACCGTGTTGTTGATCGACTGCTTGAGCGAGGTAGGGAGAGAGGTAGAGTAGCTCAGGCCCCCTCAAACTTTCCAAAGTCATTCTTTGCGGACAGAGCCCAAGGCACTCTGAGTAGGTTCAGGTTCGGGTATTATTCGGTCATCCACCTCTCCCGCTGGAGTGGGGTTTTTCTTTGTGGACAAAAAGAATGGTGGACAGCGATCCAGCATTGATTTTAGGGGTCTTGACAAAATAACTGCAAAGAATCGCTGTCCCTTCGCTGCTAATGTTGTTGGCGTTCGAAATACCTCAAGGCGGCTGCAATCTTCTCTAAACTAAACCTGTGCAATGTGTGCCATCGTGTGTGCATTAAGTATGGGAACGAGTGGAATATTATCTAGTGGTGCCTTTTGGCCTTACAAATGAACCCGCTGTTGTCCAGGCATTGATAAATGATGTACTGAGGGACATGCTGAACATCCTTGTGTTTGTTTCTTTTCCTTATTTTTCAAAGTCTCATCATCCAAGTCTCATCGTATCATCCTTTCTAGGTTTCATTGTATCCACTGGTCATGTGTGGATGGCCCCCCAGAAGGTCAATGCTTTTCTGGACTGGCCCCAACTTGCTTCAGTAAAGCAGGTACAGTGATTCCTTGGCTTTGCCAATTTTTACCAAAGGTTTATTTGCAACTTTTACACACTGGCCGCCCCACTCACTGCCCTCACGAAAAGATACAGGGTCTCTGGTCTGCTCCAGTGTTGGTACACCCAGACCCTGCTCTGCCTTTCGTGGTGGAGGTGGACGCCTTTCAATACTGGAGTAGGGGCAGTTCTTTCGCAACGACCTAAGCAGGATGAAAACCTCCACCCATGTGCCTTCTTCTCCCGGCGTCTGACCCCAGCCATTAAACTTGCCTTGGAGGAGTGGCGGCATTGGTTAAATGGGTTCGGCTCAGCCGTTTATAGTATGGACAGATCATAAAAATCTGGCTTACGCCCAGGGGGCAAAGCGCCTCAACTTGCGGCCGGCTAGGTGGTCGTGCTTTTTACTAGGTTAAATCTTTCTATTTCCCACCACCCAGGGTCCAAAAACAGCAAGTTGGAACCCCTCTCGTGTCAGTTTGACTTTTTGGAGGAAGAACAAGTACCAGAACCCATCCTTCCTAGCCGCCTCACTGCTGACTCAGTCACCTGGGGTGTGGAAACAGTGGTGAGAGAAGCGCTTCGCAGGAAGCCAGATGCAGAAGACTACGGTAAGGAATCAGTGGCAAGCAAATTGGAGAAGATTCCCAGCCCCGACGTTCTCCCCGGGACAAGCGGTATGGTTGTCAACTCGAGTCTTTAAAACTAGCTCCACATTTTGTTGGCCCTTTTTAAATCATGCGTCGTGTTAACCCTGTGTCTTACTGTTTGCTCCTGCCCTAAGAGTCTAACAGGGTACACCCTACCTTCCATGTTTCTCTGCTGAAACCGGTGACTTCCAACTCCCTGGTTCCCCCTTCCCAACCTCCACCCCCGCCTCGGATAATGGATGAACAAGTCTACACTGTGCGTCGCATCCAGTAACTGGTAGACTGGGAGGGGTACTGGCTTGAGGAGAAGTCATGGGTAAATGTTCCTCAATTCATGGCTCTTCATGTGATGTTTGCCAAGTTCTTATGTGTTTCTTCAGAGTTTCATGTTATCCTTAGTCCATGACTATGTATCACGTAAGGACAAATTCCTTTGTTAATCGTGTCATCAGTGAAAGAAAGTAAAACTAAAGAATAGCTCAACCTTGCCTGTCTCCTGAATCTTCTGCTTTTGGATCCATCTATCTACTTGTGTACGTTTTTTGACTGTAACCAAATAATTGATTGATATATGCAATGAATGAAATTAATTGTTTCACAATTACTCTTATTCTGAATAATTTGGATTTTTAGTCATTTAGTTATTCAAAGTGACTCCGTGATCGGGGATCAAATCCAGTACCTTTCGGCTGGAAGTCAAAACAGTCTAGCCAGTAGCCATTACACTATTCTGCCCCTTTCACAATAATGGTGTTCACATGGTAGGCACAATAGGCATAAAACGTGGGTATTCCTTTAAGTGGTCATAATGCAGTCCATTTGCCAGTTATTTCCACACTGAAAGTGGCTCGCAAAAAAAAAGAAGCTTTTCTTGAACCAAGGCTGCAGTTTGCAGATTATGTGCAAATGTACTATTTACTAACTGGGCCAGGCCGTTCTTGTGTTGTGTCTGGCTTTGTATCTTGGATGTAGACGCTGTTCTGTCTAGCTTGATATGTTAGCCACCCCAGGTCACTTTAAGGTTTTCCTGCTGCCACTTCGGATGAAAACTAATTACATTTGTGAGGAACATTTTTTGAGGAACGTTACGTTTATCAGCAATATCAAAATGATCTGTGCCTCTTTGCTGCTCACTTTGCTGTTTGGACAGGACATTTTGACAACCAAAAACAATTCACACTAGGTAATCGGAATGTGTTCATTCATATCATACTGAAATATGGCAAGATGACACTGAGAAAACACATTTTTCTGTTAATAGACTTATACAAATAAACAGTTTACAAATGAAATGTTCTTGTTTTTTCTTAATTATTATTGGATGACGCCCAGAGTTTGGGTGCCTGGATATTGGCAAGTGCCCCCCCCCCACCCCATGAATTTCCCCAAAGGAGCTGTAGCACTGAGCGTATTGACAAGTAAATCAAAGTCTGGCCCATATACTAACCAGAGTTGACACACATATGCTCACACTGCACATTGTGTGCTATATGCAGTGCATCAAGGTCAATACACACAAAGACTACACACAAATACTACACACCCACAACAGCAATGATTAAGGAATCACAACACATGTCCTTCTTGTCAATTCAATCCCCAACAGCTAAACACACACACGCATGCACATGCGAGTACACGCGTACGCGTACACACACACACACACACACACACACACACACACACACACACACACACACACATGACTCTTGAGCCTGTCACATATTGTATAATTCTATTCACGAGGCATCATCCATAAAAATGGCAGCCGTCCACAATTTGCCTATTCCATGATTCATCCTCTCACCACGCCGTTTAGAGAGGGAAGGCTTCTTGGCTGAGAGCCACCCTTTATCGCCCCCCAATAAAATAAATGGATACCATTAAGAAAACCCCGGTCTTCCAATACAGCACCTCCTCCTCCTCTTCCTCCATGTCGTATTAAGGGCTGATGGCGGGCTATGAAGCACCGATACAGACAAACAGCCGCAGTGGCAATTACCTAGTGAGTCCCCAATTCCCGAGTATTCCTCAGTCTTGGGCCCACTCATACCTCAGCAAAAAAAAAGCAAGTCTTTACCTCCCATTTCCTGGTGGCGACAGTCCACATCACTCTCACTGACATACGATTGGCTCCTCGTGTCACCCTTGTCGCCGCGTTGTTGCCGGGCGAATGCGTGGATACGGCGATTAATCTGTTTACTCGGCTGGCGTACTTCATAATAAGCCCGGCGAACGGTGAACTTGGCACTTTGAGGTAATTGCCTCGAAGGGGGATTCCTATACAGGTCCTTATCGGCCACCTTGATGGGTCTCTGTTCTGGCCGAGTGTTTCCGGGCCTCTATTAGGCCCTATACACGCCGGCAAAATGGGAGTGTGATACATCTAATGCAGCGCTTCTCAAAAGGACCGAGCACAGCCTATATACCCTGTCTAGCCCATGTCTCCACAGGTATACTGTGGAGACATGGGCTAGACAGGGTATGGCAGGCAATTCTGTCCTCATCATAAAGTAGCCGTAAATTTGTTATGGAATCATTTAAAAAAAACATTTGTTCATGTGCGACTGCTTTTAGTATATTGACAAAATGCGTGCGTTGTCGCGTGTATTTATTATTCGTAATGTCTTTTTTTTAATTTGAGAAGCAGCGTTATTGGCTCGTTTTGAATTAATGACCATGCAAACAATGTCGTGTTGGTAAAGAGTTCTGGAGGGGGAATAATGTGTCAGGGCCTTTTTATCTACAGCAACAAAGTCCTGAGACGCAGACGCAGCAAAAACAAATGCGGCATAATCAATTACAATAAAATCGACGATAACCTATCCATTATGCTCCGCATCACTGGTAAAAACAAAACTGCCGCTCTGACATAAGTAGACACAGTAAAAATGAATTGTTTTTTGACAATGCTTGTCAACAAAAACACATTATAACTTTGCCTCAATTCCTCATTCAAAGCTTTGAAACAAAAGGCATGCTTTTCTGCCTTCGGCACATACACAGAGTAGATTGCCCAGGGAGAGCTCAGATTAAGTAATTATGCCAGCACACAAAAGTAAGCTCAGCGAGATAGCTGGCGCATAATAAGGACTCAAGGTGTGAATGGAAGGGAGGCTTAATTCTGCCTGTTCCACAGTTGTCAATGCATTGTCAAACTGCCCCTATTCTCAGCACGCTGGTGGGTCTCTCTCTCTCTCTGTCTCTCTCTCTCTCTCTCTAGCTTCATTTTGAAAGCTAGGACATTTTGAAGAATGGTCGCCTACTTTGGCACGCGGCACCCAACACTGCATTTCCCGGTTCTCGCGGAGACAAAGTAATTGCGGAGGTGAAGGCCATGGTGAACTGAAAAGAAAAAGCAAAACAAGTGAGGGGAAATGAAATACATTTTTAATAGCTATGAGCTTGTTCTCAGAAGGACCATTGTGAGGAACCAGGGCTCTGCCTACACACTCTGTCTGCCTCCCCTGCGTCTCGCTGCCAAATTACAATGTCTGGTTATTCCTAGGATTAAGTTTGAGACTTTAGAAATATAAGTACTGGGGGTTTCACCTCACATCGCGCTCATTGCTCATCACCTGAGTCATTTGTACCTAAGAATCAGAAGGTTTGGTGTTCAATCCGACACACAATAAAAGTCAATGGAACATTTGGCCCCTCTGGACTTAATACTACAAACAGGAGAAATCTGTGTTTTCTGCTTGATTTAAGCAGCTTGTCGACAGTGGGAGGAGGGGGAGGTAGTCTAAGGTCTGAACAAGAAGTTGTAATCGACCCCCCCCCCCCCCATCAAATCATGATTTATAAGTGGAATGGCTGCTCATTAAGAACCAGACAGAAGGAGATGTTCCTGTCCACAGTGTTCTGCAAATACACACACACCCGTGCACGCGCGCACGCACACACACACACACACACACACCCTGAATTACCACCCTCCCCTCATCGTCACAATGACAGGTCAAATATGGCCTCTATATTTAAAGTCTCTTGGAGACCAAATTATTCATGTGTTCCAAGAAACACCCCCCCCAGCTGCCACCCTTTTTTTGCCGACTGGGGAAAGTCAAGAGGTCTTGCGAATCAGACACAGCGATGAAGAGGCCGTTTTAATAGAGATGTAAACCGAAATTTATTGTGTCTTCAGTGTAATTTAAGGGGCTTGGATGGACCCAGAGGCCTTTGGGATCCAAATGAAATTGGGTCATTAACATTTTACATTGCATGAACACAATCTTGGAATGACTTGTCACAGAAAATATATGAGTTCTCTTTTTGAACAACACTTCAACGTGTTTGTCAATGACTCTGGAGATGACACGTTTTCACATCACAGACCACAACAAGCCAACTTAGCAAACAAGCGTACATAGGGTGTACATGTGGGTCTGGGGCCCACCCACTGAGTCACCTGTGCCCGCCCTGGACGAGAGACTAAAAATGCCCTTGCTGGGTCTGCATCCCGAGTTCGGACAAGCTAAATAAATGGATTGTAATTGGATTGTGGATATTAGGAGTTTCATGCTAGCAACGGGGCAATCACAGGCAGCAGCGGCAGCACCGATTAGCCCAACAGAGCAAAACTTTCCTGCACGCCTTTGGGGGGGAGCAGAGTACTGGCTGAAGTACTCGATTCAGGCAGACTCTGCATTTTGCTATCTATGCAAGACGTTTCTGGGAGTCGGACCCTCATCCGCTACAGACAAGACCTTCGCCCTTACTGGATTTTGCGACTGGAAGCATGCATTGGAAACCGGCAAAGGACTTAATAAACATTTCGGCATCAAAGGAACACCTGACTTGTGAAGCGATGCGGACGGACAAGGACGGACGCAGTCAGATGGGTAAAGAAATCCCAACATGAATCAACACAGAGCAGTTGCAACGCCATCGATACAACCCGTCATTGATGCTGTTGAGTTCCTTGCAGTGAACCGGCTGCCCTTTAGAGGTGACCAGGATCCTTTCAATCGCATGGATGGAGATGGACACGGGCTATTTTTGTCCTTATTTGAGCATACGTTGAGGAAAGACGCAGAGTTGGCAAAGATAGCAGAGACTATATCCCACACACTGCCAGATACGGGAAGCTGTTGCAGTGGAACCCTCATTAACAAGAGGTGCTTTGCTTTTCCAAAGAAATAAATATATTTAAACAAGACATTTGCTTGCCACAAAACAATTACGTGAACTGACGAGGAATGAAATGAATACGCTTTGTTAGTGAAATAGCTTTCAAAAGAGTGAAAACTAATGGCTTTCTATTAGGGTTTTTCTTATGTTACGTTGAAAAATCAATGTGCCCCCCCTGTGAACATTTAATGCCTGTCCACAAATGAGTTTCTCCAGCCGGGTCTGTACATAGACAATGTCAGTAACATCCCAGTCATTCCGATAAGATCACGACACACGTCACACAGCACAATACAGAAGTTACAACTATTGAACACCTTGGCTGCCTGTATTTGATGACCAGTAAATGGATGCTTCCTCAATCACCTCAATCACCCTCAATGGTCACATTGAGGGTGATGATTGTAAAATGGCCACTCAAATGAGCTCAATTGTCTCAATGCACTCCACCTTTGTACTCCTGTAATTGTATGTAATAAACTGAACAGGAAGTGTGTGCCAACAAAGAAAGAGAGAGAGAGAGAGAGATAGAGTGAGAGAGAGAGAGAGTGAGAGAGAGAGAGAGAGAGAGAGAGAGAGAGAGAGAGAGAGTGAGAGTGAGAGAGAGAGAGAGAGAGAGAGAGAGAG
>JAOPJI010058103.1:0-12972 GCA_027122695.1 Merluccius productus
TCATTTTTAAAATCAACCGACTAATTGAAAAATTAATTTAATTGTAACTGGGCAACGCCAGTGATTTCGCGCTAGTATGATATAGGGCGCATGAAAGACAAACTTTAAAATGGAACGCACATTCTAACTATACAGCTATATAGAAAATGTTGTATACCACACCTGATTGAATGTTCTGTTAATTTGGTACTTTGTAGGAAATTATAGTTGAGTACACTCAAAAGCATTTTCAGTTCTCAGGTTATTGTCACCGCGTATATCTTCAACGAATAATCTCTGCATAGACGTGAAGTTTTCATCTTCAGGAAGAGAAGATGTGGATGTTAGAATGCTGGGAAGAGGTATTTTATAGAATCTACATCATTAACTGTTTGTTATATTTACTATTAATAATAATGATATATCAAATTACAGGACGACCATTCATACTGGAGCTAATCGACCCAATGGTCACTCATTTGGACCAGGCGGAAATTGACGACATTCAAAGCTCCATTAACTTAGGATCTGAGTTGGTTCGCATTAGTTGTCTTCAGATCATCAGAGATAAGTAATTGCATCATTTTTGAACATCCTATATTCGTGTCACATACAAACCTCTATTTATTACAAATTTTCAAGAAACATTATGGACCAGTTGTACCATAGCAATGATACCATAGCCAAAAACTATCAGTAAAAATGAATACAATTATGCGTGCTATTTTCATTTAGAGCTGTTGTAATTTTCAAGGATGTCCTTTCAAGTGAAGTTATTGAAAGGATTAACGACACAAAGGTATTTAAAATCCCACGCATATCGAAACCACTGTTACAATGTGTTATTTACACATCCCTGCATCTAGGATTTGATATTAGACCAGAAAACGCCATTGCGAGTTTTACACAGGTATTCTTAAGAAATTGATGTTATCTCACTTTTAAAGGTTCGGGAATTTGAATAATAACAACTTAAAATGAACATTAAATGTTGAATAATCCGTTTTTAATTCAGGAGAGTTGCTAGTAATCGTAGAAAAACCATTCAAGCGATGAAGCTCGAAGCGACCGAAAACCCGCACCTCTTTCTGCTATCCCTAAAAACTCAGTCTGGAACGTAACTAGCTGTGCTCTTCATTGCTCACACGTTGAAGGTATATCAAAGAGTTTGTTCATGGTGATATGCGTCGAACCAGGCCATCGCTTTCGACACTGGCCGATGGCGTTGAGTGCGACATTCTCGCGCTTGATGTCAAGGTGACGACAGACTGCGAATTTCATTAATTTTCATTAGGACGTGGAAATAAACTGGCCGCCAGAAAAATAAATGATCTTATGTACAACTGTACGTGGTTACAAACAAATGGATGTTATAATGTAAAATTATCATTGAAAAAGGGGTTGAGTGAGTTTGCGCGAACTTGGTCTAAAATAAGATTATTCTTCAATTACGCACCGACATACATTTGCGTGAATACTCGTCTAAATAGAGCAGCGACAGTTGATCGTCGCCAGAGCATTTCATAATAACAGCCTTCATCTAGTCATTGATTATATTGAAGCAAGGTGTTCAATGTTAGGCAAAAGAGAAATTCGTTACCAAGTGTGCATATTTCGTCAACATCGTATGACTGTCGATGACACTGGGATTATTGGACATTTGAAGTTGGTCAATTAAAGTGTTCATTTGGTTGCAAAAACCTTCGGCTTCTTCCTTTGTTATCTAATAGACAATTAACTTTGAGCAAATCATCAAATGTGTGTACTCGACTGCTGTTCAGTTGGATGAGTATGTCGACAAAAATGCTCATACTGACGGCTCCTCTAAACAGTGTGTTCGAATCGATTGATTCGTGGAAATGAGCCGATTTGAGATATTTGATAGTCTTTGTGATGTCTCCTTGTTCCAGTAGAATCTTCAACAGAAAATAATTCTGACAAATAATGCTTGAATACTCGTATTTTTTCCAGATAAAGCACTTCACTAATATATATATATATATACAGTATTATTTCAACGCGAACAGTGAGTAAAAAATTCATAATAGTGGCAGTATTATTGAGCTACAGCGTATCAACTTGCATGGACTTTTTCGCATTCTCCATCGCAGTGTCGATATGCTCGATGGCCATCTCAAAGTTGTTTTCCTTCGCCAATAATCTCTATGTAACAGACTTAAACAAGGTTGCGAATGCACAGCAACTACACTGACGACGATGGCAATATTGTAGTAGTGGGTCGAGGTGGTATCCGAGGAAAAAATAGCGAGAGCGTTGGATGCAACGTTGATTGCCTTATCATTGAATCCCTGCATAAAAATGAAGATGCTTTAGTGTGCTCAATAAGTCTCATTGTTTATGTGAAGTGTCATATATTGAGCATTGGTACTCGGTTTGACATTAAATAAAATGCTCGCATTACTAGGCGTTGGTAAAGCTCTATCAAGTAACTGCAGCACACGTTAAATTCTGCGACCATCTCATCAAACGTATTCTAAAATCAACCACTACATAAAACACCGCTGTGTATCGGTACCGCTCCTATGATGTCAACCTGCAACTTAAATCAGCAAACACGCATACCCATCGTTAATTACTGATTTCTCAAACGTTTCCATAGCGTTCGTCAAATCCTCAATGTCGTAGTACAGCACGCCCAGCGCAGTGTAGACCTTGGCAAGTTGTTTCGGCTGCAAGCCCAACTGAATGGCCATAGACAAACTTTCTATTGCTTTATCGTACTGTTGGTTAATTTTGAAGGTGTTGTAGAGCGATAGGCATTGGTAATAGCGTGCTTGGTCATTTTTCGGATCCATCTTCAAAAAGGTTGATTTTCTTTGGACACAATGAAGCAATTAGTTGATTGAATTCAACTCGGTCATTATCAATATACATTTAGAGTAAAGTTGATTGTGGGGCCAATTTGTAGGGCAAGAAGTCGCGGGTTACTTCAAGTGCGCTTGCGCACAACAAATAATTCACAACGATCTCGATTATTTTTTTAACTTGAAGATGCGGTAATGTTACAAAGAAAGGGTTGAATGTAACAAACCATAATATGAACAACGCCACCAATGTTAAACATTCAATTAAATATTGTGTAATTGGATTATCTGTATAAATAGGAATTCGAATATTTAAACTTTGATATGGTTGGTGTTTTGAAAAATGCGCATTTGAGATTTGCAACTTTTTTAGAGTAAGCAAAGTGTACTAAATAATGTAATTTACTACAGTAGGCATGTTGAATCTAAACGAATATTTCAATAAAATACAGAAATGATTGTACAGGTCCACTAAACTTGCGTATTAACAACGACTTTTATATAGCACGCTATTATTATTATTAATATTTATTATTATTAATATTTATTAATATTATTATTTATTATTATTATTATTTATTATTATTAATATTTATTATTATTAATTATTATTATGCTAAATGTTACAGCTTAGCAGGTGACCTACCCTTATTTCACTGCGATCCATATGATAGAAAAGTATTTGATGGAGTACACGGTTTACAAAAATATGTGGGTCTTAAAGCTCGATAATTTGTTGTCCACACTCGTTTCAACGCAAATACACACCGGTTACCCGTCTCAACCCGGTTTCAACATGAAAAGCGTTGGATCAATATTCATAACGAATATTGATTTGATGATTTAAATATAACAAATTTTAACAAAAAATATTCGTATGTAATTCCACCCTCCTAATTGTATAATCAAAACATATTATCGCTCAAAGCTGAAATTTTTATTTTATGACTTTGTTAATGTTTAAAGTTATTACTACATTTTGCCGCTTTATGTGCTATTTCATGCAATGGAAATGGAGAAACAGTGTTTAATTAAATTGCATTATTTATCATATAAATTGAGTATTTTATAAAAATAATTTTGTATCACGCAGAAAATTACCTAAAATAACAATAATGAATTTATAATGTTAGACAAAATTTTGAACACTAAAACCTTATTCAAGCAATAAATCTGGACTTACTTTAAAATTTACTTGACTGTTTTTCCTACAAATTTTGATGCTAAAGGAAGTTTTTATGTCTGGCGCACGCGCGTTAAAACTATCGATATGTTTTTTGGCCAATTTGGTTGGAGTTTTAGTTCCCACTTGGCTTGAAATTTGCAATGACCTCATTAAAAATCAACTACATTAAATGAAATATAAGATATCATCTTGTAAGTTACGGAATAATCAAATGGTGTCCATCAGTCGGGTTGAACGGGTTAAGGATAAGCGTGGTCAGTTCACTGCACCCTTTGCTACACTATATGCTGAAGTCACTTTCATCGGTTGGGAAATTACCGCGCAAAAATAACTTATTCGTCATGAACCTATCGTCGAATACACTGAAAATGATCGACGTATCGATGAAGCCACCCACAAGAAGAACCGCAGTCGCAGAGGCCATTATCAAAATACCCAGACTTGTTATGGGCGAGATTAGACAAAGTAACATTCGAAAAGGAGATATCATCACCACGTCGCAACTGGCCGGGATAGTGGGGGCAAAAAAGACTTCAGACATTCTACCACTTTGCCATAACGTTCCATTATCAAGTGTGGCCATCGATGTAAGCCCCGACTACACTAAAGACATTATTCGAGTAACTGCTTCGGTGATAGTTTCAGAGGAGAAAACAGGCGTGGAAATGGAAGCGCTAACTGCAGTTTCTATCGCTGCCCTCAACATCTACGATATGTGCAAATACCTCACGCATGATATGACCATCACACACATAAGGCTACTGACAAAAACTGGCGGCAAATCAACTTATAACGTAATATAGTGTAGTTTTTGTGTTCTCTCGGTATTTTGGGGGTGCGTCCATCAATCTAAAAGTTCATTAATTAGATTTCTAAGTAGTTCAAGTAACCACACAGAATTTAAACTACTCATGATATTTCGAAACACAGCTTTAATTGGGTTATTTAGATAGTTTTGGTTGAATGCATTAGTTTTTCTTAATTTTAGCTAATAAAGTTTGATGTGGGTTAAGAATTTTTGATATTAGCAATTTTTACTTGCAATATCGTTAGTGTTTGTGCCAGATCTACGTGTGCATCTTTAGTATATTGTCGATAAAATTGACGGCACTAATTTGAATTTTAAGTTCACAAAAGCCAGCATCCTTCTGTGTAATATTCATTTGTAAGTTTAAGATTTAAACTCAAACAATCTAACTGAACCTTGATGATCTACTTCAAAATTTCTATTTTTAAGTGTTGATTTCTTTTTAGTGTCAAATAATTTACTAACTGATCGAATAATTCTTTATTAGATTTATTTCCACTGCAACTTATTAAACAAATGTTTTCGAATAATTTGTTAAACTCAATCGAAAAATTCATCAGCTTTATTAACGACGAGTTATTTTACACCATTTTAAGTATCTTTACATTAGGTTATTAGTATAAACAATTCTCACCGCAACTAAGCTCATAAATAGTTTGTCAAGTAGTGACATACAAGTCGCTGAATTAGTGAGTTATACACTAAACTTAGCAAGTGGAGAATTCCGTTCTATTATTTGTTAAAAATTATAACGGGAAAAATTCAACCCAATGTAATATCACATTTAAATGAAACTTTTACTTAAAAATTCTCAAGAAACGTTAAGCTTTATCGCCAGTAGACTGTTAAAATAAATAAAACACTAAAAGATCGAATTAAAATGGGTTTTTTAGAAAAATCAATTTATATATATATAATCATTTAATTGTTCGCACTGTAAAAAGAGATGCACGAAGTGTGAAAACTACAGAGGTAATCGAAAACAACCTTCCAAGTTTCCGTTATCATATTAAAAAGTGAGTTAGATAGGTAAGAAATATTCGGGGGAAAACTCGTTTATAATATAATACATTTAACACCATGAACAAGATAACAAATAATTGTTGTAAATCAGTTTCGATTTCAACACAATGGGGTTGTTATTGTGTTTATTTTTGTTGGAACTGTGCATTGGTAATGTTCTTGGTAATTTTCAAAATACCATTAATGCACATAGCTAACGGGTGTCAGTCTTCGCTAATATCAGAGTGCAGCCAATGTTTACGGGACAACAAAAAATGGTGCATAGCAGGAGTAAGCAACATTTAGCAATACATATGTGTTTCGTTAAGACGTGTTTTTATAAAGGGCGTGACTGCAGAGGATCGTTGTATTGAGAAAGTCGGCTCCGTTTTCAATTGTAGCACACACATCATGCAAAAAGTATTTGAAATACATACCATTATGTTTACCGTTGATAAAAATAGCATGAATCACCGACAGTTGATCAAGACCTGAAGCAAAGTATGAAACATAGAATAGATGTGGCTGACTTGGGGTTGAATATTGGTATATGCAGGGTGTAATTTGTGTCCTAAATGTTTACTAGAGCAATTTAAAAAGCTTACAATTCCTAAAATATCACCCAAACGCCTTCTATTTGTTGTTATTGAATCTGCTTCATTTTCATTGACAGAGAAAAATGTAATCATCAGCCAACTGATGGACAACCGTAATAAACATCACATTTGAAAGCCATGTAACCATAATCAAGTGAACAAGGGTTTAAATAGCGCGTTCGATTGGACTGAAATCGTCGTCATTGACTATCCTTCAAGGTTAGTTGACATATTTCGATGGACGTTAGTTGTTTGAATAGGTACTACGAAGCTTTCAATCAATTAAAAGTGTACAGTTCGTCGGTATGTGAGTTTAGTTGGTGTCACAATGCTCAAATGAATCAGGGGAGAATATTTTTGAGCAATAAAAAAACTGATGGAAGTCATGTTGAGATATTCAACTCGGTGATATCATCAATTATATGTAGAGATGTATGTTTTTGCTATTACACGACTGTTGAGAGTAGTAAAAAAGAGAATCGTTGGCTATGAAACTACTTTCGAAACATTGCAGCACGTCATACTGATAGCAAACACTTTCCAATATTTCGACCGAGGGACTGTACATCTACTTTTTGCGAATGAACCAACGTTTATTTAGTTTTCCCTGCTGATTAAAGATACCACGAAAAAGTGTGTTTTAGAAGGTGATGTCAGAATCAAACATGTCGTAAGTCACTTTCTTGTGGAATGACCTAAGTCAATAATTCAGCACCATGTTGATATTTATGCATTTAAAAAAACGCTGTACAAAAATTCAGCCCTACTTTCTGTAATGACTCCCAATTCAACTGCCCACAACCTTTACGCGGTATCTTTGCATGATTGTCGCAAGCTTATGCACGGTAGCGCTTATTCTACGGAGGTGACTATCAAATCCCAGCAAGAGTCTGGGCTTACGATAACGAAGCTTCGTTTTCAAATATACTTCTCCATTACAACGAAGTAATACATGGTTTATTAGGACTTTTTAACCACTTTTTATTAGAGTTATAATCATCACTACATAGTGATGTATCCAGTGGACGACCAGTTCATTTCGTTTGAGATATCAATGCCAACTTGCGAGTAGTTTTAATTAGCTGTGTTCAATTGGCATTCCAGGTAGACATATGCACCACTTGTATTACTGCGATTCCCGCATAACCCATGTGTTAACTGTAACAGTCAGACTGAACAAATGTCTGCCCGATATTACTTCACGGAGGTATTCCACGTAACTTTGGTGGTGCAGTCTAATGCTTTAGCTATGACATTTATGTGTATGGCTATGGTACAATCAGGTTGACCATTACAAACCAGCTTTGTGCTTGCGAGTGTGAAAACCCTCTGCATAATTCATATGTATACCAATCGAATTTGTTCGTTATTTACTCTCCGATGTTTAGGAGAGTAATAGTGAGCTTTGCAGTTTTCATGGTGACCTAGTTTGCGAAATTTGTAGATGTGACGAAGGATAGTAAAAGCTACTGCCATTTAAAAACACTAATTTCTTTGTAGTTCCGGCGAAAATTGCTCTAAAATTAGCGCTATAAATAATTCGAACAAGCCTAAATATGTGGATGAGTTTAGACCAAACGAAGACGTCTGTTGTAAGCCAAATAACTATGGATGTTGCTACGGACGACGCTGTTCAAATGAAGTTTGTGGCTTATACAATTGTTCCACCAGTAGCGTCTTTAATAACACGAAGCCATACAAAGATTGCGCAAAGTTTGAAGAATCGCTTGTCGAAGCCGCCAAAAAGGTACTTCTAAGATCACTCAAGCTACGTTATAACAATTTATAGCGGCAAACTGTTGGTTCACAAGAGTCGTCGAACAATCAGGGATGCGATTCGGCTTTTGAAGGAACCAATTGCAAACAGATAGTATTTTTTTCCTTGTGCTAAACCCCTAAGTGCAGTTTAGAGCAACAATGTAGGCAACGACGTTGTCGAGTATTGTCTCATGAAAAATAAAAATTTTAGCGTCACCTTTGCCAAACATCCGTTGTTGCAAAGAATATGCTATCAAATGTCTTTGAATGTTAAAACACAAGTGTTGCCTGGTGCAGACTGTTTTAAAAATGTCTATATTGACACGATCACCATGTACAAAGCACTAAAAAATGGCACCCACTTGTTCATCAAGATAAATTGCACAAAGAGAATCAGTAATCTAATAAAGTGTATTCTCATTCAACAATTAGATAGGACTTTCGAAGAAATTTAAACTAGCGCTGACGGCCTTGTTGACCTTCACTACTATATCTGTTTTGTTCTTCGTGGTATTTACCATCTGCTTCAGGGTCAATTTGCATATTTATACCTACAGATTCAATCTCACTCTTGATCCACGTTACTGATATATATATATATATATATATGTATTTAAATCTGTAGTTTTTTGACGATCTCAATGTAAGGTTAGCAAAATTTGCGGCTGAGTAAATCATATCAGACAATGCACCTCCGTTCCCACCAGTGCGCATATTTAGCGCATTCTTTCCGTGTTTCGTTTAACTTTTTTAAACTTTTCGTGTTTCGTGCAAATTTTTAAAATTAGTTTTACACTCGTGCTGCGCGAACACGAACGCAAGTGTGAAAGTGTATTGTATGAATCATGTACATCTCACCAATGCTTATTTTGTGTTAATGTGACTAACTTAAAATGGGACCATTTCATCAATGCAAGTATATTCAACCAACTGAAAACATTGAAACGCTCCACAGCACGGCTGGAACGTTAAAATACATGGGGTCAGCCACTTACTTTGGATAATTAATAAACAACACTGTGTTGTTTAGGATAAATGGCATGTGATAATTTTTCAAAAATAAATCAATGTATATATAATCGCATTAGAATTAAGCATTATCTCTTGAACTAAATGGAGAACAATAAAACAACACCCGAATCACTCGATTTGGAGACTTTTGTTCAATATTACATCAAGTGTCGATGGACAACAGTGACCACCAAGTCTCCACGACTGAAGTTCACTTTTATGTAGGAAATGTGTGACCGTGTGTTATAGGATCAAATCAAGGCAATTCCAAATGAAAAAAGATTGAGTCTCTTACTGGGGTTGCTATCTTCGCAACAATCCTATCATGTAATAAACTGACGTTTTCTCGCCTAATTATTCACAGTTAAAAAAGAAGGCCACAGAAATGCTAAATGATATGATTTCGAGTTGGCACAACGAACACAATAGTTACGATGCACTACTAGTTGACGAGGCAAAGTCCCTCATTATCCAACTGCTAATTTTAAAAGCGGATGAGAGTCATTATGAAGGTTATTTGCTCGATGTTGAATATGACGGCTTGCTCTCCCAAGCGGAGGCGTCGCTCTTAGCAGAAATCCAAATGCACAAACAAGAGTTAATTTCCTTAAACCGACGTTTGCTTGAAATTGTCAATATAAATAAGCTCAATAAGTGGGAAATAATCGAAGAATTGGTTATAATCTGCGAAACAGCTGCACATGGCGATATGAGCACTCAAATTTGTGCAATGGTGAAGTAGTTGTAGTATACGATAGTCTGGTTTACGGACCTTTTAGAGAAAATCCGAGTATATTTGGAAGTGACCAAATGCAAACAATAAAAAACTACACAAACTTTTTGAACAATTGTCTTCAAGAATCCATTTACAGAAATCAAGTATGGTAAATCGTGTAAAACAAAACTTTTCATGTAAAACTTTAGACAATGTCAATTGCTCTAGATATATTGCATGAGTTACTGACTGAAACTTTGATTGAAACAAACACTGTAGAGTTTTCAAGGTTGACCTCTCTTTTAATGGACGCAATAGAAGTTTCACTAATAACAACGAACGCACTGGCTTTTACGGCGTCGGCCAGGTTTTTATTGTATTATCATTCTGACTTGTTCAAGGAATATTTTCATACGATCGTTGGAAGATTATGTGGGGTAATTTATAATAGTCAACATTTCGAGAAAGCGATTGTCTTTGAAGTGAGTTCATGTCTCGTTTGCTTTATCACACAGTTCCCCGATGAGCTTGAAGTCATGCCAAACACTTACACTTCTGCGATAGTTGAACAACTATTAACTTTACAGTTGGAATCTATGTCAAATTTCCCAGAAGAAGGGTTGTTGTCCAAAGATGTTGGTACGGCAAAAAATGATACAAATTTCATGAAAGTTCTTACAAGTTTAACCGAAAAACTAAAACATGAAACTGTATACCTACTTTTGTATCCTAAAATTACCAACTTCATTACATCTTCAAACTGGAAACATACAGTTGTAACGATTAAACTACTTTCGATTGTGTTGGATCGTTGTCTGTACACTGAAATAGTTGATCCTTGGGAAGTATTGGGAACACTGGTTCCCTTTTTATCCAATGAGAATACTATTATTGTGTTGTCAACAATAAAAACAATTAAAAATTTGTGCGACAAAGAAATAATGGAATGTGACATATTTCTTAGAGACGTGATTATGGTCCATTTAGCTTCTGTTGAAAATCACCAATCACTTCACGTCAAAGCAGAAGCTGATTTTGCCATAAATAGAATTGTCAGAAAGAAAAACGTGAAAATAAATTTCTTTGATGACTCTCCAATAGAACCGAAAATTATATCAAGAGTTTGTCCGCTTTTAATGTCCACCAACTTCGATAACAACGCGGTCGAATTTGCGAACGCTGTAGTTTCACTTGTAGCCAACAGTATTGTCGCAGAACGTGTCAGTTGTGGTGATATACTTGATTTCCTTTTTGAATTGCTAGACAAGATATTTACTGTGGCCAAATACGACAAACCTATTTGGAAAATATTGGCTACACTCCAGAGCTTAGACTTCAATTTATCAGTTGGTGAGATCAAAGTTGCTTCCATTCTTGTACGGTACATAAGTAAATTTAACGACTCACAACATTTGTCGTCGGATCTGCCCCAAATTTTGCCTTGCTTTTTTCCTATTCTCTTTACGTTGAGTTCATATAAGACAGATTGTGTCGTTGATGTTCTACCTCAAATCAACTCCGCCATCGTCACTTATCTCTCGAAAATACTTGAAAATGATACTGTTTCAAAGTACATTCCTCTTCCTTATCAACTTCCCTTGGGGTTTTTATCCATTGCTACTGGCGGCATCTGTTTCATATGCAGCTTGGCGTCACGATTGGTTAAAAGTTATAGCGACAAATTTTCAACGTATATTGAAAGATACCTTTGCTTGGTCCATGAAATTGCAATTACCAGAACTAGCAATGAAGATATTCAATTAATCATTGATGCTCTCTACACTTTAATGCATTCGGCTATTACTCGTGGAGAAGCTAAGGAAGCCAAACAGTTTTGGGAAGCTCGTTTGAAACATACACTGTTAAAATTCATCAGAGATTTCCCAATTGATATGAAAAAAACAATAATATACAGATTTAACAAATTTACCTCCATTGCTGGGTTTGACGACGCTTTGACAGCTCTCGACACACAACAACTGAAGGAAACGTTCAGCGCTGTTGTGACGGATGCGATACAAATGTACGACAATCCTTCAATACTAAGTGATGGCTATCTGTATGCATGTCGACATCCACTCAATTTAACAAACAAAAACTATCATTCCATTAGTATGCTAGAATCTTTGACGGCGTTGATACGCGACATTCTGCCAACCTACGGAAACATAATCATTGACGCTGTCGTCCCAATAGCCGAAACAACGATAGCTTACTTGAAATCCAAAAAAGTGAAGTGCTTAACGAATTTTCTAAAATGTCTAATTGAAGATGCTTTGATGTTGGAGATCATCGAACTAGAAGGTCTCATACCTACTGCTATTGCGTTTTGTTTTAGCGTATTATTGGACCCTTCCGACGAGCATTGTACAATTTTTAAAGACATTTTAAATACAACATTAAAATTAAAAGTAATTCAGCTTGTTTTCTTTATCATTTCAATTGTACCTCTAGCGCAAGTATCGAACGGAATTCGATAAATTTGTGTTATTGTTAGATCCGACTGATAAATCAAGGGTTGAAACACTCGTTGTCGAAGAATGATGCTGCCGAATTTTTTATTGCATGATAACAACTTGTAATTCAAACGTTTTTGACATTTACAAATGCGGTCATAATAATTTTTAAGCGTTTACAATTAGTTTAAGGATGTTGTATTGTTTTAACAGTTCATTGTGAACCAAAAACTATTAAAAAATGCTGTAAATGTACAAATTTACTTTTTCGCCATTTCATACAATATAATTAACATTTAAATTGAATGAGCGAAGAATTATCTGTATATATAGGGTTTGTCGAGCTTTAACGTCACCTTGTCAAGCTTTAACGTCAGATTGTCAAGCTTTAACGTCATCTCGTCAAGCTTTAACGTCACCTTGTCAAGCATTAACGTCACGTGTTTCTGAATACATCGCGGTTCGATATTAATTTTTGTTTGGTTGTGTTTCAATTAAGATGAGTGGTCATTCTTGTTTAAATTCTTTATAAATTTATTAATAAATAAACAAATTAGACAATAATAACAACAGATCCCAAGAAAATTCTGGACCGAAAAGAAGAAAAAGAGTGACTGACGACATAAGGGAAATAAT
>JAOPJI010058107.1:0-12971 GCA_027122695.1 Merluccius productus
GTAGATTTTAAAACAATATGCATCTGTTTTCAGCTTGGCTCGTCGTCTCACTCCCTGATTCTAAGACCTTGGAGGTAGAGCCGAGGGACAATGTCACCTTGTCCTGTACCAATGTGTCCAGTTCTCCAACATCGGCATTGTGGATGAGAGCCGTCCACACATCTAAGCCCATTATCATCTCATCTGTGTTTGGAACCGATAACAGCTCTGTGAGATACATGGATGGTTTCCAACAAGGGAGATTTCTATTGGATTCCAATTTGATTTTCGTAAATCTCACAATTCTGCAAGTGGAGGTGTCGGACTCAGGCTGGTATTTTTGCCTGATTTTCCTAGACATGGATGCGGTTATTGTCAATTCAACATTTTTAAAGATTCATGGTAAGATGTGATTTTGCTCTCATTACTACAATTTATGTCAATTTATATCAAGTTTTTTCAAGAGAACCAAGATGTATCCACAGATACGTAATTAATTTCCTTTCTCCTCGGTTCTTTTTAAATTTGGAGGCGATGATACATTACATAAAGAGGATGACACAACATCTAAAAAGGATGGAAATTGGATCATGGTTTGGGGAATGGGTGCTGTGAATGTTTTCCTTGCTCTGGTTATCTTGGGACTCATTTTAAACATAACAAACCAACGTCAACTTCAGAGAGGTAGGCTAACTCTTTGTTAACAAATGCAGCTGTACCTTTTAATTAAGTAAAATTATGGTCTGAAAGTCTAAACAGTTTCTGCTAAAGAATGACTAATTCTCTCTTTTCTTTTTAGCTAATGTTCGGTCTCAAGCAAGCCAGGTGAACCTAGTTGTATACTTGTTTAAGCATGAACCAATTAAGCAGTGAAGTTAATGAAGGTTTTGTTTATAATGTAAATAAGAATATAATTCAATGAAATCGTTTTGTTTTTTTTCAGGACCCCGTTGGCATAACTTACTCAGCGTTGAGCTTCCCTCAGAAGAAGAACAGAAGAGGTCGGCCAAAATCCAAGAACAACCCAGAAGCTAACGTTGTATATGCCGCCACCAGATAAGAGTTTTATAAGAAATATACATGTTAAATGTAATGCATGTTTGCTTAATTACATCACGCCACATAGCGCAGGTATTTTCAAAAGCAACTTTCAAAAAGCGAAACATTTGTCAGTAAATTGTATGGATCGTTATGAATTGTGGCTCACGGTCCACATAGCTTTTCTTAATACATTTAATAAGAAGTCATGGTTCCTTGTATCTTTTGGTCATTCAATTTTACTTTCAGATATGGGTAGTTAAAAACAAAAAAAAAGTGGTTATTTGATTTTCCGTTTTAAAATAGGCCTACAGAAATTAATATTGAAATACAAGGCGTTTTTTTTTTCATGGTCAAAAAGGGATGAGCAAAATGTATTTGTATAACAAAAAATAAAATCACTAGAAAACAAATGAAAACATGCCTGTTTTTTTATATTCTGAGATTGGATGTGGTCCTTTCTAAGACAATAGCACCAAGACGACTGTGCTGTGGTCTGAAAGAAGAACAAAAGTACGCCCAATTGCATAAAAATCTGCCCAAATTATATAATTGCCAGACAACTAGAATACAATGGGGTTTCTACACATTTGCGATCAAATGCTATTATCAGCAACAAATAACCAATAAAATATCCCAATTGCTTCTCATTTCCATACACAAATCAAAGAATAAAGTAAGGCAACTAGGCCTAATCCATAACAAGAAGAGTAGAGAGTAGGTTAATCTTATTCATATAGCAAACCGTTAAAAAACATAAGAACATTAACATAGAGTCCTAAAACACACTATATCAGAACATACAAAAGTGCACATCAGACATAACAGTAACAAAAAGCAATATCACAGTTAATCGGTCCTAGTCACCCTCCGGTTACAAGTTTAAACTTCGGATAGCCTCTGGGACAATGGAGCGACCATCCTCAGGGTTTATGGTGTTTGCAAACTAATTTCTTACCACATACTACCTATGCAAAATTAATATTCAAAACACCTTGATCTCATTATATGCCTGCCTCATCTAAACACAGCTACTGTAGGACCATTATTAAAAATAAAAACACAGTTTCATTAATCAACAGTAACAGTCTAACAGTTCTCAAACAGCTCTACCAGCATCACAGGTCTACTTATTGTGCCAAGTCAAACTCAATAAATCCATCAAACTCCAACAAAATCTATTTCATACAGGTAGTTGGAAAGGGCAGTAGTGTCTTTAGGGCCAGTGTGGACAGGTCGGGGTATTCAGCCTTGATCTGTAACCAAAAGATGCCAGGGATGACGTTGAATTGAACAAACGTTTAAGTCCACTGTCATTGTTGAGCTCAATAAATATGTCCTGCTGGATAGATATCGGATAGACCGAGTTGGCAAATGGGTCTTGATCCATTCTTTAGAGACTTGGTAGTCCCAGTTGAAAAATAGCCTTCAAACTATCCAGAGAGTGTAGTCAGGTGACCGCTGACCAGCTGTGCAAAGACACATCCCCATGCTCTCTGAGATACTCTGACAAGCTGTGAAACATGTCAAAGACACCCCTTTCCATTATTTTCCTCCACATTTTGATTTTTTCTATAAAAGGCAGACTTTATCACTTTATCAGCCAGTTTAAAAACTGTGGTCCATTCCCCTGTAGCTACCGGTTCAGCTCATTCAGCAGGGTGAATATATCAGACAGGTATGCAAGCTTGGTTACCCATCGTCTGTCGTGCTCTGCCAGCGGAGATAGACAACTCTACATGGGACCTTCTACATTGTAGAGGTTCCTGAAGAATAACACAAGAAAAACAAGTTGTTTTTAACTGTATGTCCAAGTCAGTGAGCAACAACAAAAACATAAATGCAACTTGCTCTCCCCCTTCCACACACACACACACACACACACACACACACCTCAAGCGAAGACGAAGCCACACAAATTGGATATTTCACTGACGATTAATGATTTAGAATGAACTATTAATTAGTGCTTAAGAGATTAATTAATCTCTTTTTTAATCTCACCTAAAAATTGCTGAGAAAAGCCCTCAACTTGAGGTATTTCCATTTAAATTCATTACATTATTGTGGCAGATCAAAAGATTGATAAATAACAAAAAACGTGGCTTCATAAAGTCATTTATTGTTTAACAGATTGAACAGCCCTAGCCACATTCCGCTGAATTTGAGACTAGTCCTAAGTGCTGCCTGCAACCTTTAGTTTCAACCTTTTGTCAATCTCCAAATAGGCCTACTTAGAAAATAAAAATAATACATCAGGTCCATATAAAGTGCTGTAAGTTAACTAGGGCTGCCACCTAATAGTCGAATAGTCGGCTTAGTCGATCGACGGAGGCTTAGTCGAATAGCCTACGTTTTCATTAGTCGAGCAAAAAGTAAAACATAAAAATAAGAAGGCATGAGCATCGCAACCCGAATACATCCGTCGTCGCAACAAGCCCTGATTTAACTCATCGCTGCAGAAATACTGACCAATACACCTGGGCAGGTAAACATGCGGGACTCATACCGGTGATCGCGTCTTGTGTCGTGTCTGATCGCTGTAATTCGAAGCGTGAATATCGGTTGAATATCTAATATAGTTCTAACTTTAAAAAACACTTTAGTATTTTTTAAGACAATAGTCGCACATCCCTCGTAACTACGCCCGTGAAGGTGAACCCTCTCGGGTCACCGCTAATAACATGAAGGAGCCGCACATCCACACGCACCGGACACCAAAATACCAACAAACGTGTTTTCCATTTGCTTGATTTTAAATAAAGTTGTGTGCAGTTATACGGTTATACGGGGGTTCGGCAGCAGGCGGGTAGTCGGACAGGCGAGGGTTCGGCAACAGGCGGGTAGTCGGACAGGCGAGGGTTCAGCAACAGGCGGAGCACTAAGTAGTGATGTGACATCTGAAGCGAGGCTCCGGAGCTTGTGTCGAGCAAAAAGGGGCGTTCCAGATGAAGCCCCGATTCGAGGCTTGTATCGTTTCCGTGAAAATCACGTGACGATGACAAACGAGGCCTCGGTTTGTGTTGGTTACGTCATTGCTTCATTCTGAGTATCGCTTCGGGATAAAATGGGTTCGAAACCTCGCGCCTCTCGTGGGTTTTGCAGTAGGCGTTTGCATTGGTGTTGAAGTGTTGGTTGTAGTAGCGAGTAGCGAGTTGTAGCGAGTTTGTAGTAGCATAGTTATCATTGTATATCATAGCCTGTATTATATATTATATTGCATTATACTTAATTTAGTTTAGATTATTAGAATATTAGAGTCAATTATACATAGTTCAGTAGATTATTAGAGTAAATTAGCCTATATCTAGTTCTAGTATCCGTATACGTAATTATATATATATTATATATATATATATATATTGGTAGTAGTGTTGTTATTATTATTATTATTATTATTATTATTATTATTATTATTATTATTATTATTATATATATTTATTTATATATATTATTGTTATTATTATTATTAGTAGTAGTATTACTAGTATTATTATTATAAGACTATACTGTATTAGGGAAAGCCTTAGTGCAAACGTTAAAGGCAAACCTAGAGCCCCTACAATGGAGCCAGCAAGAAAGAGGAGAACTTCTCCTGTCTGGGAGCATTTTGAATTGATTGCTCATAACAAGGTTTGTATAAATTTATATAATTTATCATCATGACATCACATTATCCTTGCCATATCACTGTATAATCACAATGTGTATTTTCTGCATGTTGAAGGTGAAATGTTTGCTGTGCCATAAAGAGCTGACTTACAGCAACAACACCTCCTCAATGCTTAGGCATTATCGTGCAATGCATGAGCATGCTCAACCTGTTGCAAACAGACCAGACACTAGTCAAAGTAATATTTAATCTTTATTTCAGTATTTAAATCATGTGTGAGGCTCCTACAATACACCAGCATTGTACTGTGTTATAGATTACAGAAAGAAAATGGTGGATGAGGCTTTGGTCAACATGGTCATCAAAGACTCCCAACCCTTTTCTATTGTGGATGATGTGGGGTTTAAGGAACTTGTGCATATGCTGGATCCATCCTATGTTCTCCCAACAAGAAAGGTACTGTAGGCTATGTGAATACACTAAAGTAGTTTATTGCTATAAAGTCAGAATGAATGGTAACAACTAATATTTTCGTTCTCAGGCTTTGAAGTCCATGGTTGACACCCGGTATGAGGAGGCTAAGGAGAAGGCCAAAGAAAAATTAGCCAATGTTGTTGCTGTTAGCCTTACGTCCGACATGTGGACATCCATCAACATGGAGGCTTACCTGGCTGTGACTTGCCATTTTATTGATGCCAATGACCAGCTTGGGACCATCTTGCTTGGGGTGGAACATTTCCCAAACACCCATACGGCAGACAACTTGGCTATTGCCCATACCATGGTCATGGAGGAGTGGGGCATAAAGGATAAGGTGAGGTGCCTTGTCACGGATGCTGCTGCCAATATGATTGCCTGTGTGAGGGCATTGAATATTAGGCATGCAATATGCATTGCACATGCATTGAATTTAATTATAAAGAAGACTTTCGATGATGTGCCAGGCTTAAATGAGCTTCGTACTAAATGTAGGAAGCTTGTAGCCTACTTCAGGACCAGCACAACAGGAAAAGAAAGACTGGCCCAAGTGCAGGTGCAGATGGGGAGGCCTACTCTGAAAATGATCATTGAGGTGGACACTCGATGGAACAGCACTTACAGTATGCTGGAAAGGCTCTACAACCTGAGGGAGCCAGTGGGGGCAGCTCTAGCCTCTTTGAGGACAGATGTGAGCCCTCCTACTTCATTGGAGTATGACACAATTAAAGATGCTCTCGACCTACTGGCCCCATTCCACCAGGCCACAGTAGAGCTTTCTGCTGAAAAAAGAGTGTCAGCTTCAATGGTTATTCCCCTAATGAAGATGCTTAACCACACAATTGCAAGAAAGTCTGAAGGTTTAACATCAAATATGGCAAGGCATCTGGCTGACAATCTTGTCCGTCGTGTTAGAGAGCATGCGTTGCAAATGGAGTCAATCAGTGTGATGACGATGCCTACATTGCTGGACCCTAGGTTCAAAAAACTAGGGTTCCTAAGTCCAGGGAAGCTCCAAGAAGCAATTGCAAGACTAAAGTCAGAATGTGCTAATGTTATCAGAAATTCTGAAACAACACCTCCAGCTCAAGTACCGGCCTCACAAGCTGCACCATCTACAACCTGTGGTAAGTAGTCTGTGTTATTTGAATTTTCACATTTGTAATGTCATGTAATGTGAACCATTGAGAAGTGAGTGTTTTCCCTTGTATAATTATAGGTGACCTTTGGCATCTACTGGACAGCACAGTGGACAACAGCAGACGGAGCTCCAGTGTGACCGCAGATGCAACTATTGAGGTGGACCGTTATTTGTCAGAGACAAATCTGGCAAGGACTGAGGATCCGCTGGGTTATTGGAACAAGCAAAAGCTTCAGTATCCCAATTTGTACAAGCTGGCACTTATGTTTTTATGTTGTCCGGCATCATCGGTGCCCTGTGAAAGGGTGTTTTCTAAAGCTGGAGAGGTGGTTTCCAAAAAGAGAAACCGCCTCAGTCCAAATACTGTCAAAAAACTTTTGTTTCTGAATAAAAATCAGTAAAACATTTCCCATCCCTGTTGCAGTTTGCTGTTCCACACTCCCAGTTCCATAAGCACTACACAATTGCCCTCCCAGTTCCATAAGCACTAAACAATTGCACTCCCAGTTCCATAAGCACTAAACAATTGCCCTCCTGGTTCCATAAGCACTAAACAATTGCACTCCCAGTTCCATAAGCACTAAACAATTGCACTCCCAGTTCCATAAGCACTAAACAATTGCACTCAGTCAGCACTGCAGTGATTTCTTTACATTCACTGTCATCACTACCCAAAATAACTACTGACTAGTTGACCACAAAGTTATGTGTGTGTGAGTTGTGTGTGCATAGGTAAACACAAGCAGAGTAAAATACTTTATTTAATACACAGGCAATAGAAAAAGGGTGTGCCCACACCATGACAATTTGGTTGGTCAGGATGAATAGATTTGTGTGCGATACATTGCTTTGCACAGCAGGTGTCACTAGGGAGCACACTGTTTCATGAGGCTTCAGGTAAACGAACCTTTTCACGAACCAATGGGCTGGAAAGCCTCAGTGGTTCAGGAGGCCTCATTTGGCCATCACTAGTTGTAAATATAACCAAGATTTTATTTAGGAAAAAAGAATGAATGAACGAAAACCTAAGCTAAAAGACAAACAAACGGATAATAGAAGATAAACAATGCAATGAAAAGTAAGGAAATGAAAAGAAAGCCAAGCCAAGAACCAAACAAAAAGGTCTGGCCTAGGCAGGCAGGCAAAAAGGAGTGAGAGACAGTGGGCCTGGGAACAGCCACTTATATAGGCTGCCCCCAGGACCAAGGTGTCTCTCATTACAATCAAGCTCCATGACATGTGCTCCCAGCAGCTCCATGGCCAGGAGGAGAAACGAGCAAGGAGGCGACAGCCAATCACAAGGTCTGGAGGGAAAGGGAGGAAGACAAAACATAACCTACCCCACTTCCCACATCACACCCTCCTATTGAGGGAGGAGCGCATAACATCCCCACCCATAAATTGTGACTGTTCTCTCTTTTTTTATTTTTTTATTTTTTTTTTCACAGCCACAATAAATGGGTGCCCCTAGTGGGACCTATATAAAGTGCTACAGGCGCGACAACGTGTCTGCCAGGACATTGTCCCTGCCACGGACATGCCTGACATCCAGGTTGAAGGCCTGCAAAAAAGAGCACCAGCGCATAAGCCTCTGGTTGGAGTTGCGCATGCTATTCAAAAACACCAGAGGGTTGTGGTCAGTATATACTATGACAGGAATGCTGGATGATCCTACATAGACCTCAAAGTGACGCAAGGCCAGGATCAAGGCAAGCGCCTCCTTTTCAACCGTAGAATAAACGCGTTGGTGGCGGTCAAACTTTTTAGAAAAGTAGGACACTGGGTGGTGAACGCCATCAGGGCCTTCCTGAAGAAGGACTGCTCCCGCCCCAGTGTCACTAGCATCAACAGCTAATCGGAACGGAAGATCAAAGTTCGGTGCTACTAGCACAGGTGCATGGGTCAACAGGACTTTAATCTGCTCGAACGCATGCTGGCAGCTGTCTGTCCATGCAAACCTAGTTGAGGGACTAAGCAAATCAGTCAAAGGCGAGGCTACTGCAGAAAAGTTGCTACAAAAGCTCCTGTAGTAACCTGCCATCCCGAGAAAACGGCGCAGTTCCTTTCGAGAGGTGGGCAGAGGGAATGCCTGAATGGCCTCCACCTTCAATTGGACTGGGCGCACCTCGCCCCGCCCCACTACTTTACCCAGGTAGGTTACGGTCGCTTGCCCAAACTCACATTTAGCAAGATTGAGCGTGAGGCTGGCACCACCCAATCTGTCAAACACTTCACCAATCTGCTGAATGTGAAGGGGCCATGTGTCAGAGTAAATGACTAAGTCATCGAGATATGCACTGACACCTGTAACACCAGACAACACAACATTAACTAGCCGTTGAAATGTAGCCGGCGCATTCCGCATGCCGAAGGCCATTACCGTATATTGTAAAAAGTCATCTGGTGTTACAAATGCAGATATCTCCTTCGCTCGTTGGGTGAGGGGAACCTGCCAGTAACCTTTTAATAAATCTAGCTTTGTCACAAAGGCTGCCCCACCAACCCGGTCGACACAGTCTTCCATCCTAGGCAATGGATAACAGTCAGGCTTTGTTACTCCATTGACTTTGCGAAAATCGGTACAAAACCGATCAGAGCCATCTGGCTTCCCCACCAGGAGACAGGGGGAGCTCCAAGGGCTAGTACTAGCCTCTGCAATGTGGTGATCTACCATATACTGAACTTCCTTTTTAAAGCGACGGCGCTTGTCTGGGTTCACACGATATGGGTGCTGCTTGATTGGAGAGGAGTCTCCAACATCCATATCGTGCTGCAAAACAGTGGTCTGAGTAGGTACGTCAGTAAACAGCGATGTGTGTGTGTTCACTAACTGAAGTACTTCATCACACTGAGACTCGGTCAAATGAGCAAGATGTGACCTCAAACCTGTCAACATCTCAGAGTTGGAAAGTCGGCCCTGCACCATGGCCACTGACGGAACATCCAACTCCTCACCTCCTTCAACAGTGGATAGCGCTACGGAGGTTACCCCAGGTCCATCAGGCCCAGCACTGGGCTCTGTCAGGGCTACTCCCCCACGCTCATGATACGGCTTCAGCATGTTAACATGGCATAGTCTACGCCGACGCCTACGCTCTGGTGTGGCGACAAGGTAATCCCTGTCACCCACCTTCTCCTTCACGAGGTAGGGGCCGCTGAATCGAGCCTGCAAGGCAGAACCAGGTATTGGCAACAGTACCAGCACCTTATCTCCAGGTGCAAACACCCTGTTCTCTGCCTTCTGGTCATACCAGCCTTTCATTCTCTTCTGGGTGATACTGAGATTCTCTCTTGCCAGCTCACAAGCACGTCGCAGTCTGAACCTAAAGTCAGAGACATAATCCAAGAGATTCTGAGGTTCACTGTTACCTATCCAAGTCTCTTTCAACATCTTCAATGGACCTCGGACTGAGTGTGCAAAGATGAGCTCCGAGGGACTGAAACCCAGGGACTCCTGCACCACTTCTCTAACTGCAAACAGCACCAAATGAACCCCATTGTCCCAGTCCTTCTCAAACTCCAAGCAGTATGCACGCAGCATTGACTTAAGTGTAGCATGAAATCGTTCCAGCGCCCCCTGGGACTCGGGGTGGTATGCACTGGAATGGCAATGGCGTATACCAAGCTGCTGGAGAATCTGGGCAAAGATCCTGGACATGAAATTCGAGCCCTGATCTGTCTGAAGCACCTTGGGCAACCCGACCAATGAGAAGAACTTGGTCAAGGCCTGCACCACTACAGGAGCAGTGATCTTACGCAATGGAATGGCCTCAGGAAAACGTGTAGAAGCACACATGATGGTCAACAAAAACTTGTTCCCAGCTTTGGTGCGTGGCAAAGGGCCCACACAATCCACAATAACCCGCTCAAACGGTTCACCCACTGCTGGAATGGGATACAAAGGAGCTGGAGGAACAGTTTGATTGGGCTTACCAGTGAGCTGACAAATGTGGCATGACCTACAGTAGTTTACCACATCCTTTTTCAGCCCTGGCCAAAAGAAATGGCGCAAAATACGGTCGTAGGTCTTGTTCACACCCAAGTGACCAGCCAGCTGGCTGTCATGGGCCAAACTCAAAATCTCACTGCGGTAACTGGCTGGAACAACCACCTGAGTCACAATTCTCCAATCATCCTGCACGGACGCAGAACGCGGAGACCACTTGCGTAGAAGAATGTCATTGGTCACAAAATAACCACGCGACACAGATTCAGCTTCCTTCTCTGAAATGGCACTCTCAAAAAGCAAAGAGAGACTTGGGTCTGCTTTCTGGCAAACCCAAAGCTCCTCTCGTGCCATGGACACCTTTCCTAAGTCACCCCCGCTCATTTTGAGTGAAGAGCCACCTTGTGGCCCAAGAGAAACTACAGGGTCACGAAGTGAACTACCTTGTGGCTCAGCTGCAAAAATCCCCGATAAGTCGATCTCGTCATCAAGGTCAGCATCAGCTTGACGTTTTGACATAGCACGGGTTACAGCACATGCGGTGAATACCTCAGGATATTCCCGCGCCAACACATCGGGACTCGAAATGAGAGGGACCGCAGTCACCTCTGGCTTGACTAGAACCTTGCCTCCAGCCAAGTCATTTCCCAATAGGAAAGTCACCCCCTTAATTGGGAAGCATGGGCGAACGCCCACTCTGACCGGACCTGTAACCAGGTCAGATTCAAGCATCACTGTGTGCAAAGGAACTCCTACATACTCCATACCAAATCCCTGCACCAACACACTGGACTCTGCAGGCGAATCAGTAAATGGCAAGACGTCCTTCAAAATGAAAGACTGAGAAGCCGCTGTGTCTCTTAGGATAGCTACGGGCACCTTACTATCCCCACGACCAAGAGACACAAAACCCTCCATCATAAAAGGAGCATAAACCTCACGCTCAGACTTCCGGTCTACCTCAGCAGAAACACTCAAACCTGGAGCAGATGTCCTGAGCAGGTTAGCCGTCTTTACAGACTTGTCCTTTTTCTGCAAAGCAAAACAGCTCGCCATCACATGACCACGTTTCTTGCAGTAGAAGCAGAACGGGCCGTCTTTAGCACCAAATTGCTTACCAGGGCGACTGTCGGTACCATGTTTGCTATCCGTAGTAAAGGAAGTGCTACCAGATCCCTGGAGCACGGGAGCACGAAATGTCTCCCTACCCTTGCCACCAGAACCTGAGGGCTTTTCACTAGGACGATGAGTAAGGTTATAAGCATCAGCAAGGCTAGCAGCCCTATAGAAGGTAGTCACTTCCTTCTCATTAAGATAATCCGTGACTCTCTCTGGAATGCACTCCTTAAAGTCCTCAAGTATCACTAACTCCCTCAAGTCCGCTAAGGTTTTCACCTTCTCTGCGGCACACCACCGATCAAACAACACCTCTTTCTCACGGACAAACGCAGTAAATGTCTGCTTATCCAGGTGTCTACAATGTCGAAATTTCTGCCTATAAGCCTCCGGGCAGAGCTCATACGCTCTCAAAATAGCAGCTTTTAGCTGATCATAATCAAGGCTATCTGCAGTTGCCAGGGACGCGTACGCCACCTGGGCTTTACCAGTGAGGACACACTGCAATAGCAACGTCCACACCTCTCTTGGCCATTTCAAAGACGCAGCAGCACGCTCAAACACAGCAAAGTATGTGTCCACATCCTCCTCACGAAAAGGGGGAACAAAGCGGATGTGCCTACTGGCATCAAAGGGAGCAGCGACCACGTCAGCGCGGGGCACTCCCCTATTGGCCTCCCGAGCCCTTTCAAGCTCGATCTGTGTACGGGCTAACTCAAGTTCAAGGTGTTTCAACTGCAGCATGTCAGCAACTGAGGCCCCTGTCTCAACTACCCCCCCGGTAGCCCCATGCGACTGATCTAACCCTACACCAGGCAGACTAGGCAAAACCTTCTGGGTCACCAAAGCGTCAAGCAACTCGCGCTTAAAGTCTGCCTTTTTCAATCGCCCCTTAGGGATTGCCAAACCATATTGGTCAGACACACTCACTAACTGGTCCATACTACAAAGATCCAATTGCTCAGCAGTAGGACCATCAATGAACTCCTCAAGGTCAAACTCGGACATCTCGAAACCAAGAACACACCAAAACCTGCCTTAACCAATACAAACAAAAGACAAATAACAAAAATGCTCTACTCTTCCTGCCTACCCCACAACTAAAACCAGCAACTGTTACCACATGCTAGCTAACCAAAAATTAGACGTTGTCTAACCTACAAAGAGTGCACCTGGTACAACCTATCTATCTCACTGAAACTGCCTAAATAAAGCTCTCTAGTCTTCATCAGCTTTCCCGGGTACGCGTGAGCCCTCCCAGGGTTACTGACAAAAACAAAAAAGGCAAAATAACAAAGTGGTGGTGGTCTCTCCACCACCCGTCGACTAAATAGACCAGGTAACACTCAAATCTTACCTCATGTGGCAACAGCTGCGTGGCTTTCTAACCAATCCAGGCTAGCAAACAAACTCCAATGTCTAGGGAACAAACCGGGAATTATTAAACAATCAACCAATTAATCAATTAACCAATGAGCAAAAACAAGCAAATTAATTAATTAACAAATTAATTAAAACGGACGAGATCCCAATTTATGTTACGGCATGGGGGAAACCCATAACACAAAGTGAGAAGCACAAACCGTTGTAAATATAACCAAGATTTTATTTAGGAAAAAAGAATGAATGAACGAAAACCTAAGCTAAAAGACAAACAAACG
>JAOPJI010058139.1:0-12960 GCA_027122695.1 Merluccius productus
GAGTTCTTTTTACGCATATAATTTACACACACTAAAAACGCTTAAATATTGAGAACAGAGTTTGCACATGCGTACTGGTGTGTACAGACAGACACACGGACACTACTCTTTTATATATATAGTAGATGTCCACCAACTTCTTTCCACGTTCTATATTTGGGCGGTATGAAACCGTGGTGACCTACATATTTGTTAAAATCGGGCAATGAGTAAAGCATAGACACCTTTCTTTAGAAAAACTCGAATACTATAAATCGTCGAGAGAATAATCGTGTTTATTTTCGTAACTTTAGGCGTTGGTGGAAAATAACCATGAGATAATGTCAGTGAAGGAAAATTTATTAGGTTGTTCTATACAAAAATTTGAACTGAAAATAAAACAACCAGTATGAAATAAATTAACATTCAATTTTGTAGCTTGCCAAAAAAATTAAAATTTAATTCTGAGTAATTATAATAAAAATGCCAAAAAGAGATTATTCGACAAAGTACAACGTTACTCAGAACACTCAATACGCCCGCAAATACTAATATTTTATCTCCAAAAAACTAAAAATAGGTCACGATCAGATTTTTGTGAACTAAATTAACTCAACTGAAAGTTTTCTATGATTCGGCAAAATTTTCCATGCCTGAGAAATGAGTGCGTCATACGACTGAAAGTGGGTTAGCTGCTCTTTATTTTGATCATTTTCCATTATCTATCAGTATACAACTAAATTTGAATTGGTGTGTTTTAAAGGTTAATCAATATCCATATTTATACTAATCGGTTTATCTTTCAAAATTTTTATATTTCGTAAATATTAAACTGCATGAATTTAGAATAAATCAGTGTTTCTAAGTACAAAATAACCATGATAAAATCACAACGAATTGAAGAAATTCAAATCGAAATTATAAAAGTTTTTCTGTCAGTTCAGATTAATTTTCCACGCATTTGTAACCTTAAAAATCAAGCATGAAAACAGATAATACAAATCCTTAATGTAAAAATATTCAAAAGTTAAATTCAGAGCGATTAGCGTTGGCCTTTATTTTAAAAAGAGGATTAAAATTGTAAAAAATAATAGGATCATATTATTGAAGTAAATAAATTTAAAGTGAACGAAATATGTAATAAATTCACGTATTAACATTTTCAAATACGGTCAGTATCAATTGACGTTGGCTTGAACTACTTAACTAAACCAAAAATTATCTAAATTTTAATTATTTGTACAAATTAATTTCGAGTGATTTTAAAAAATGTTGAACCAATTTAAAATTTTTAAATATCTACAACGTTATACACATTTTTAAATTGTAAGCTATGATTATTCAAAATGCTGGATAATTGCGCGTCATCACTATAAAGGAATTTCTAACGGTATATCAAGGAATTATGCGAATTTCAATTCAACAACTAGTTCAGTAAAAATCCCAAATTCAGAGTCTAAGTGTTAAAATATCATATTTCTGTTCCATATCGATATATATGTGTTGTGTTGTTTGAATCAGTATTGATACAGCGATTCCGCATTCAAAATTTAGCATTGTGTCATAGCAATAAACTCTGCGTAGTTAATCTTAATCCTTTAAAATAGAGTTGAGCTAATTATTATTAAACAGCGTCACTGATAAGTCAGTTTTTCGTGCTAATCGTTTAAGAGTGGTTTTCTTGACAATGTCCAGCAATGATGTTGCACGAAGACTCTGGATGACTCACAAATCATACCACAATGTCAATTTTGAGAACAACGAGGAAGAAGATCGACGTTTCGGATGCTTCTTAGGTAACCATTCATTTATTGAGGAATTCAACGCTAGACCACAGGAATCTTTCACTTGTGGCCATAATAATCTCTCCCACTGGGTAATTGATGAATGCATGTATTGTATGAGTGACTGATCATTTGAGCATCGCTTTTAATGTTCATTAATTCTAAAATCGACCATTTAGCACCGTGATGAGTATCTTCAGTGGCTAACCTTTGGTTGTTGTAGACTGGACTCAAGCAACTTGCTGCAACAGCAACAGCAACAGCAGCGAGAGAAGACCAATGTTCCTCAAAGCTCAGTTAGAAAATCAGACCACGATGGAGTCCCTCATAGGATTGATTGGCGAGAAAAAAAAGCAGTGACTGGCGTGAAAAATCAAAGTTCTTGCGGAAGTTGCTGGGCATTTGGAGCCATAGGCGCAGTTGAAGGACTCCACGCGATAAAAAAGGGAAAACTCGTCCGCTACAGTGAAAAACAACTAGTGGATTGTTCTACCAATGGAAACCATGGATGTTTTGGCGGATGGCCCCATTTGGCGTTTGAGTATTTGACTCACAACGGCTTGAAGAAGGAAGTTAACTATAAGTACGTCCCTTCGGTATGTATTTTGATGTTTGCAACTTTAATAAATGTGTATATATGATTTGTGTGCAGCAAGGAACATGCCTACACAACGGAAAAAAAGGTTTCAAAATAAAGTCGTATGAGGTGGTACAGAAGGCGGGTGGGGATGAAGAGGGGTTGCGTCATGCGATTGCAAAACAGGGACCAATCGCCATTGCCTTGGACGCTTCCGACCAACATCTCCAGTTTTACAAGACAGGAGTTTATCGTTATCAAACTAATCGAAGTGGGTATATCTTAAATCATGCTGTTCTTGCTGTTGGATATGACTGTGAACCTCCTATTAACTACTGGATTATTAAAAACAGTTGGGGCGAAGGATGGGGAGACAAAGGTTACGTCAATATAATTATAACAGGTGACTCATTCTTGGATATATCCACTTACTACTCGTACCCCACGCTCTAATTGAGAATGCATCGTCATTTCGCTGAACTCGTTATACAAATACACTACAATCAAGAATATTTTAGTTGTCACGTTTGTTCTGTAGTATTTGTGCGTTGATCAAATAATCACTTTTTAAGCGACTATTTGAATTTTTAGTAATTGTGATTTGCGTGGCATCTGCCTGAATTCTGCTAACCATAATTTGCTAGTGCTAGGAAAGGTGTCACTTTCGTGAACTCTATTATTCACGCATTAATTTTTCTAATCCAACGGACTTGTGAATCCAACGTTCGGTTTAAATTTAACAATTTTATCTAGCTTTTAATTATAATAAATAAAAGTGTGTAGGGAAAAAATTCCCGGACATCCCAACTTACTGACTACTCTTTTATACATAAAATAGATCATCGATTTCACCTGCATGCGCTGATTTATTCAAATGGCTCCAATTCACCATGGATATTGAGAGTAAATTATACAACCATAACTATATTTTGTACACAGTGTGTGCTTTCCACAACATATAAATAAAGAATTGTTAAATCTACTAATATATAAAGGAGGAGTGTCTGTCTGTACGCATGTGCAAACTCTGTTCTCGTTATTTAAGCGTTTTTAGTGTGTGTAAATTATGCGCGTAAAAAGAACTCTTAACAACGTACTTAATGAGCTACATAGAAATTTTACAGCACTTATAGGTTTATAGATATGGAGCATTTAAAATCGGGATTTGGATTAAAATGAAGATTAACCTTATTTTTCATATGATTCTTTCCCCAAAATTCCATTATTTTCCAACTAAATTATGTGTTTTAACTTAATTTATATATTTACACTGTTTTTGATTAATTATTCTGTGTGTATTATAAGTTTTGATAGCTGAAGTTTTGAAACGTTTTAGATATATTTAAGCGCTATTGAATAGGTTTCTGCTTTCATTTATAAAATCAACCAACTAATTGAACAATTAATTTAATTGTAACTGGGAAACGCCAGTGATTTCGCGCTAGTGTTATTATAAAACTTGTTTTTCAATTTAAGACAAAGATTAATTACACGCACCTTTAGTTTCTCACGACAAAAGAATGCAAATAAACATGCTTCGTCAAAACAAACACATGGTTGGGGAAATAAAACAAAAGTGGTCAATATAAATGGTGTAATGGGCATCAACGATGTCTCTAGGCGCTCGCCGTAGTTACATACGCTTCTAATTTGTTCTGTTTGATAAAAGCGTTGATTTCGCCATCCTTGGCCTTTAGCTGGCTGTTGAGACCTTCAAGGACCTTATTCATCTAAAACAGCACGCTACAGTCAGGTATAATTAACAATCCACGCTCTACCTGCACGATGTCTTCTTGCACCGCCTTCAAAATTTCCGCAGCTGTTCTTTCCACAACAACAGTGCCAATTACTCGCATTGTTTTGCGCGTGGGCTCTGTGTTGGAGAGCACAACGGACACATCACTATAACAACCATCAAAAAGCCACTACCATGGGCACGTACTCGTGTTCGGCAACTTCCTGCTCCATGTCTATGATTTTCTCAGCCAGCAGCTTTCTACTGGCGACCATACTGCGCAACGATGCCAATTTCTGTTCCACTCCTTCTTCAGCCATGCTGTCTTATCGTGCGTGCGCATATATTTTTGGATTTTATTCGTCAGAATATCAGACGTTTTAGGGGTGTCAAGCGGCAACTCTTTTAGACTTTTGAGCCGCTTCAGATTTGAAGTCAATGAGTTGATTATTCACAAGCGAACTTCACACGATGTTTATTTCCCCCAAAGTTAACCATTACCACCGACTTTGGCAACAATTTAGCAATCCCGATGTAGCTTACGCACAATGTTCACACTTTATTCAAAAAAAACATCGAGAATAAGTGACAGTCTGCATGTACGTGTGGACATGTGAATGCGCACGTCTATTTTTGAATAGTTGACTTTGTGGTGATGTAAGGTGTTATAGTTACTAGTGCTTGAGTTGAGTTGTCAGATTAGTGCGAAATGCGGAAGTTCTCGTGGTTCAAGGCACTTTCCGCAGCTGAAAACACATATAAGCTCAACAAAATAGAAGTTTGTATTGGTGTTGATCATGATGAAATGACAAAGTGTGCTTTAGTTGACAACTATGCCTGCAGTTGAATCGCACCAGATGCTTGTGAAAGTTTCAGCCTGCCTACTGTGTGATCACAGTTGTAATGAAGCGTCGACTAATGACTGGTGATAACGCAGTCTTGATTCGTTAGATGACTCTCAATTGAACTTAGCAATGCCAATTCACTCTATCCATTGTCAACGGATATCGTGGGGAGAGTGGAGAGAAGTGCATTACAATTGGAGTTTGAGAATTAGTGTGGTTTAGCGGGCGAAAATGTGACCATGTTTTCAGTGGGAGATGTCATTGTCGGAGTGGTTGACTTTGGAGCTACAAAGCAATCCGGCTGTTCGAATTATTGTGTAGTTGATGAAGCATGTGCAAGTAACTTCACACCAATAGTGTTCAATTCTCTAGTTGACACGTGTACAAATGGTTATGGTGTGTTTGTAGTTATGAAACCATCTTACTTGAAAAACGAGGTTGTTCTCAGTTCGTTTTCAGATCTGCTACAAATTGAACTTATGCTTAATTTTCTTCCCAAGTTCCCCATCAAATACTCCTTTCTCATCTCTGCCCATGCATTATTGGTATTGGGATATAACTGATCTTTGTACCGATTACACTTAGCCAATAAATCAATTGCTCATTCATAAACTGCTTCAGATGAACTGTAAAGTTATCGCTTGCGTTGATAACACTGATGATGAGCAGTTGTTGAGTTCGATTTTCAAAGATTTGGGTATTTACTGGATGATGATGATGATGATGACGACGTGTCACTTTTTATTTTAGTAATTATTGACACCAACAATTACAACGAATTGAGCGTGGCTATTATGGACGAAACGTGTGGTCTTGGGGTGTCTGCTGTGTTCCATTTAGGGAGTGTGTTGGACAGCAACTACGCAAATTCGCTTCTTCAGTGTTTGTCTTTCAATGGCACTGTGGTGGTCAATCGAACCTCAAATGTGTGCTCAAAGTCGCTGCCAATAGATAATAGCGGTGGTGGTGAAGACATTACCAGCGTTGGCGAAATACAACTGCCGATTTCGTTGGTATTCTTTCTAGCGTTGTTGTAGTTTTCATTTTGTCATAAAGTTCGACCAATTCTGGCATAAAAAATCCGCAGTTCTGCACTACTTCAACTACGACACCACCATTCACTGCGGCTTTTTCGTGCACTCCTTCCACGAACTTGGCAAGAAGATATTCGACGAGTTGGCCAAAAAACAAGTTTTGTACGCCTATCTGTCCATGTTCTTCATTAGACGCCCATTTAGACCTTTGAATAAGAATGTGATCGCGGTGAGTAGACTTGAGGAGTTCGTAACCCAGGAGGACTTTTTTAATTCCGCCCCAAACTATAAAATCATTGTGTCCTTTACAGACTGATAGCGCGCATCCAATCTCCATTTCTATCGATTATTTTATAGCTCTTTGTCTCCTAGTTCCTTTTCTAATAACTCTTTTTATTTATTCGACGTGTGTTTTCTTGCTTGCTCGCTTCAATCAGCTCCATTATAAAACACACTAAAGTTATCCCTTGAAAATCATGCAAGGATGTTTCTAATTTTTCAATTGAACGTCGTCTGGAAAGTTACATGACTAGATCATTGCCATTAATCACTAAGTTTAATGGGCTAGCAACAAATATTCCCTACTTTTGTTAAAATTAGGAAATACAAGCTATATCGTAATATAATCGAACTATAGTTTTGAACATCACAAAAATCTAACGCATGCGAATCTACCAGTAAGAATTTGATTAAACGAATTTTCTCTGTGTTTGCATTACATTTGTTTACAATACATTAGTGTTATGGTTAAGTCTGTGAGAAGTATTCACCATGTGTGTTACAGACAAAGACTTATACAAATAGAGCTTGTCCTGGATATAATGTGATTCAAAGAAATTTCTTTTTTTAAAGAAAAAGTCTGGGGTTCAAACGGACCATCGGTTTCACTTCGTAGGATGTTCTTTTCGTAGATATCGACAGAGTACGCACGAAAGCACTAGTTAAGGAGATTTTATGAATTTGTACGAGATATTCTAGCGACAGACTCTAAAGAAGTGGAAATCGTTTGCGTCACAATGAATTCGAGGTTAACACTGCTTTGAAGCCAAAATGAACGTGTACTCAGAAGGTTCAGTTACAGTCGTACATCCATCGGTGTGTGATTTCAACTTTCAAAAAAAGCAAATGCTAAACGGAACCCATCCAATCGCTAGAGCTAATTTTGACGCGCATTCATCACTTGGATAGAGAGTTTTGATTTTCGCTTAATCAACAAAGTCTTGCGTTTATAAAACCGCCGGAAATACGGGAATTTGTGCGCCCATACAAACACCATCACCACTATTAACACAACTACTATCGATGCCACCTAAAAACAACTCTTCTACAACCGACGGAGAGTCACATAAAACGTCGGTAACTCGACGATAGATTTTCCTTTCAGTGTTTCATTGATCGTGCAACTCAAATCAACACTATTTAACTACATAGATGAGCATGCGATTTGACTTGGGATACCTTGAATAAAGACGTTGGAGTTCGTTGGGAGTTTTGTTGACCTATTTTTAACGTGTACACAAATTCGCGCGTAAACAATTACGTGTAGCAAATGGACGTTGATTTTGTGGACATTGTCGACGTCGGTTAATTTTTCTATAGTTTGCGACAAAGGTTGGTCTCCATTACACCTAGACCGACAGTCACTTTACAGAGTCCGTCCTAAGAAATACTTATTCCGACACTTTGTGTCGAAGGTAGCAGAAGCTATTTCCGATTGTGTTGGTTGTAGTGCCAAATTTAGGTTGATTTTGAACTCCACTTTCCAAAAGATTGTTTTTGAACTTATCCAACAAAAATAACATTTCAATGGCACAGCAAAAAATCACTTGATACAATAATACGATCTATTTTTCACGTGTTTTTGCATGTTGCATGGCATGAAAATCAGCCGAATGCCCACTTGTTTGCATTTTATTTGCAGTATCTGCGCCTAAAGCCAATACAAATCATTTCCACCTCATTCACTACTCTGGGATTCATGTGTGGTGAGACCTTTCTGCTGATTGCGCTTCTTCCAAAGTTTGAAACTTTCAATTTGGTATCTTCCAACAACGAATAATCTAAACAGGGTTCCACTTTACTACCACATTGGCGGAAATTTACCATTGTACATATGATTCTCGTTGTATTCCTTTAGCGAAACAAATGAGGTTCTTTTTCGCTTTCCGTTGCACTGAAAAGTCCGCTTGTGATCTTTACAGCAGACCAACGAGCAGGTGTGCCGTTCACATCCAGGACACTTGTATTTACAAGGTGTGACGCCACATATGCTGCATCTTTGCGACACCTTTTCTACGCTTCCACCCTCAGCCATCGTGTGTGTGTTCATCTAAGGTCGCAAAACCAGCCACAAACTTAAACGCGCTTGCGCGAAGAAAAAAAGAAAATCGATAAACAGAGCGAAAACAATTCAGACTTTTAGCTGAAAAACAAATAGTAGTTAATGAACATATTTGGTGTGTTATATTCATTTGTTTAAGTTCCGGAATTGGACTTTTATAAAATAGGGGATTTTGAAACAACTAACGACAACTATTCTTTAAACAAATATCTAAACAATTGGACTAGTGAAAATGGTCATCGTCTGCTATAGTACCCCTTGAGACGACGGTCAATTGTAGAAACGTTGCGGCGACCGCACTGTGTCGATTACTAATGGCGCCATTGACAAAGTAATCCATGAATTCGCGACATTCGAGTATCTGTCTGGCTGAAGGACGGATGAACGGCGAGATAATGAGCAATCTCTTGAGAAGACCTCTCACAAAGATTTTATAGTTCATGTCCAACTACATTCGACGTGCAACTAATTAGGCAACCTCTGCGCATTAAAACTACCTTATTGATAGAAGGTTCTACCATTGGAAACGAAGAAAAATCAAAGTCGCTACAAATATCATTCAAGTAGGAAACGGGAGGAGTACCCAACAGCTGTATTATGGATTGCATCACTTCAATTGAAGTGGAACCATGAAACAGCGGCTCCAAAAGCATCAGTTCTCCCAAAATGCACCCAGCAGCCCACATGTCTAATTTCAAGTTAACCCAGCGATTCACCAAGTCGTTACACACCTATACCAAAGGAGTATTTTGGGTTGTTGAACAGCAACTCTGGAGCTCGGTAAATACGTGCCCCTATGTATGTGGAATTTTCGCGGGATGTGTCAGTGGACAACGATTTGGCACTGAACATATACATATATAGGTTAAACAACTCCAACTCACGTCAACCCCAAAAATACCTCCCGAAATCACACACTTTCACGTGGAGATTGTCAATGTCAACGAGAATATTGTGGGGTTTGATATCTCGATGACAAACACCTAGTTCGTGGATGTAACAAAGAGCGTCAAGTATTTGGAACATTGTTGACTAAATAACACAACCCATATAAAACTTCCGTCCATTGATGTTGCCTGCCTACCACTATAGTCAATTCGGGTATGATTTCTTGGTTAGTTTTGGTCCACTTGATGTAGGACGCCAGATTAGTTGGCATGTACTCAAATACAATATTCAAAAAGCTGGCCTTTATTCAAGTGAATGACAGCAGTTGAGTCAATTCTTACGTTGGGATTGGTTGAAGAGGTCGACGGAAAATAATAGAAACATTTGATGATGTTGTCATGTCGCAGTTGGCGTAGTATAAAAATTTCTCTTTCCTAACATCGGTCAAGTGGACAGTTGAATACGTTAGCGTAATTACGTTGTCGTAATTTTCAATGATGTGAATCTTTTTTATGGCGCAGACATTGCTCGAGGTGAACTTGGCGTCATACTGCTCATCGTCGCACGATAAAATCTCCGTCTTGAACACCATCCCAAATGCGCCACATCCCAACTTTTCAACCTTTCGACATTTTAGGCTGATCGGATATTCTCTGGGCGTGTTAGGTGTGATCTTGTCCACTGCAGCTACAGCAACATTGATTGTCTGGTGTCCAGTCTACACATACAGCTATGAATCAACACAAACAATAAACACGGTGACTTCTCTGTTGACTTGGAAACTATCGTCCAGATTTTTGTCTTGTTCACAGACGGTCGTCGGGTCGAGTATGGCGTGATCCATTCCAAAGTGCTGCCTCGAAATCTATCTGATTAAATGGATGTTTTGCGCACAAGTGAAAACACCTAATAGATTAACAATTCGCTATTCACTAACCAAATCCTCTTTGTTAAAACTGAAAGACACTTGGGCTGTGTTTAAACAGAGTGATCTTTATGCTAGGTAGATAGTCGATAAGATTGGACACTTATAACTTTCTTCATACTTCTACAGACGCATCAGTTGAAGTATTAGTAGCACTTAATCGACTGTATCTTATTTTTAGAGTTTATGCCAATATATTTCGAATAACAATTCTGGTATTAAATTATAAAATGTGGCTTGATTGTGAACACTGGATTTAATGAAATAAATGGGCTAATTTTGAGATGAGTTCATAGTTTAAATCTTTACTCAAATAGTAGATCAGGCTAAATCCGCGGCTCTTTGTACTAGGAGTCTGATACCGACATGGATTTAGTTAGATTTACCTGGACCTACGAGCTATCGTGAACTAAATGTGCTGGTCTTCTAGTGAGACAATTCGAATCTAATCGACAGACAAATGAGCTTAAATGTGCGCAATGAAAATTGGAATTTTTTTAATTTTAATAAACAGTTGAGCAAATTCAAATAAGGTCGCACTGCAGTTTGTTGCGTTGAATGGCTCTTTTTAAACAACATCAACAACCAACCAATTGGTCAGGTTTAATCGCAAATTTTCATCAGTTGAGCATGAATGTTTCTAAAATGACATTTCCAAAATTCTGTATATGATTTTTGTGGATGATACGTCGAATATTATCAAGCTTACTTTGTGAGGTGCAAAGAGAAGATACATACGGTTGCACAATGTCAATTAAACAGAGTTGCAACTATGACTAAATTGTTAAAATGGCGACTTTTCGCCCCATCAATTGAAGGTGCGCTTCAACCCATTCAATAGGTTGCTAATGGCGTCTTACTCACGTCAACGACAAATTTACAGAATCTACTAACTTTTAACGACTCTTCTGGGTCACTTGTGATGTTCCAAAAATGTCGTTCCATAATTTCGCAGTCTTCAAGAAATTATAATCTGTAATTGGTATAACTGGGAATTTGTAGAATATGTCCGTGTATAGCTTCACATTGGATAGTTGTTAGGAAACTTTTATACATAAAGTCTCTTTGCAGCAGATATTGTCCATGTAAAGCTCTCCTCCAAGTGCTCAACATAAAGCATAAGCTGGAATAGTACAGGTATTAATCCCCTTGGAAAACGATCACTTTTTAATATTACAGCGAAAGCACCAACAATAAATGCGATTCCCCTATATGTATTAAAAAATATAAAAATAATTTTGGTGTTTTAAAAAAATAAATTTCGTCAAAATAATTTCGATCGGAAAAATAACACACGCAACCGCAGAATTCCCCACTAAATCCACCACCAACGTGATCGAATTTTGCGCGAGTGTACCGAGAAATGAGCAACACTATCCTGAAAGTCAAACTCAATCACCCGAGAGCCATCCTTCCTGTGAGATCTTCCAAACTGGCTGCCGGTTTAGATTTGCACGCGTGCGAAGACGCCCTCATCCCACCCAGAAAGCATTTGCTCGTTGGAACCGGCGTCCAAATCGCCATACCAGAAGGACACTATGGTCGTGTTGCCCCTAGATCGGGTCTTGCCTACAAATTCGGAATCGACGTCGGAGCTGGTGTCGTCGATGAGGACTATCGTGGAAATATTGGCGTCATTCTGTTCAACCACACCGACGCGGAATACCACGTGAAAGAAGGCGAGAGAATCGCACAACTTATCATGGAAAGGATCTCCTATTCGGAAGTTGTGCAAGTGGAGGTACTTCGGTGCTTATCTTATTTTTCTAATCGTCTAATAGTCGCTGGATGACACTGAACGGGGTGCCAATGGTTACGGATCCACTGGAAAGTTTAATGTCAACAAATGAACAACTTGAACTGCATGTAGTTTTCTCGTTGTGTATCCAATTGAATTGTCTGTTCGGTTATTGTTTGCTTGCATCATAATAAATGTTATGCCTCAGGTTCGTAACTTGGTTCAAACTCTCAAAGTTAATATTTTCACTGCTGACACAACAATTTTTCAATAATATAATTTTGAAACTCAACGATTACGTAATCATGCAGGTCGACAATGTGTGTAGTCGAAGAAGTTCAGCCGTGCACTCTGAGTTAGAAATAACAAAAACCAGCGTGATATATACGCCATCACATCCACTGCATTATTTCTTGCTCATTTAAGTATTTTATATTTATTGATTATCAACATGGAGTATTTGGTTGCAAATACATAGGTCAACAAAACCAATATGCATTTATCGCTTTGAAAGCAGAACAGTGAACAATTTTAAATACCTATATACGATCGAAAATGTTGGCGAACCTCTAGTAATTTAATTTTAGCCATTTATGGAATAATTAGTTTAGTTTACTTTTGTACTTGTTTATGCTTTTTGCAATGTAAGAACCCTAATTTCATTATCCACACATTGACAAATATATTTACTTGAAATTCTTGCATTTGACAAAACCTATTGGTTATCGTTTGTGTTATACAGTTTCAAATATAAACATTCGGAAGAAGAATGACGTTTGCGCGGGAAATATATGTTCACGCAAATTACTACTACATTTCAGCTTTAATTATTACATAGATATACATCAAAATAGAGATAATTTAACAGAGAGTTTAGTGGGCAAATTAAAAAAATTCTACCATATGTAGCAAGCAGTGACTATTTGCATGGATCAAATTAATCCTAAAATGTATGTACGCTTGCGCGGCGGCCATTTTTAATCTCGTCAACACCTATTCCTATAAAAGCTACCTATGTTAGATTTCAGAATCTACCATATTTAACCCTCTAAAGAACTTGGGGTCAATTTGACCCCAAATCATAATTGATTCAATCGGCCTTTGTTTTTTATCA
>JAOPJI010058168.1:0-12940 GCA_027122695.1 Merluccius productus
TATGCGTCAAAAATAATAAAAAATCAAGGAAACTCAGAAAAAATTGCGTAAAACCGGTCAATCACGTGATTATTTTTCGATTATTTTATATACTTCTAAATTTATTTTTACATAAATTTGAGTGTTTTAAAACTAATGAAGATATTCTATATCTATTTATACATGAAACTTTGATTTTTATGAATATAAAAAAAGTGCGTAAAACCGGACGTGTGCAAAATCAGTCACTGACTGTATTATTTGGCGATCCAACTTTTTAGTGCGTTCAACAACCACTCATGGCGCGGTTATTTCTGTTTTAAAATCTCCTTTTAACATTAAAGAAGGCGACGTTTATATGGTAATTTTAAGCGTTTATTCGGTGTTTGTGACCATTTTCTGCCGAAGCTACAACACTTGGTTGCAATGAACAATCCTTTATTTCACTCCACACATACGCTTATTGGATTTCAAGTCTGTAGTTTGTATCCAAATGGAGGGAGAGTGGTTAGTTTGCGTGGCCTTCCACACTCATATATCGTACTTACACGACACATATTTATTTGATCATCGGAGTGTTTTCGTTCAAAGTGCAGTACGTCGAAGTACTTGTTAATATTGTAAGAGTGTATTCCTGCTAAAGTGAACTTCGATAGTCGCCAGTTAATTCACTGGTGATGTGTCGATATTGGGTGGGTTCTTAGTCGGTCCAATAGCGACTTACTTTGCTTTAGGCTGCTCACTCCCTCTATAATGATATGTTTACTTTGTTCTGCTTAATTCAATTATTTCGTCTACGAAAATCCATTTATACACATGCGAATGTTTTACATCTGCCATATTAGTCCTATTCTTTCAACTAACCTGCACACGGTGCACTGATTATTTGTCGCGTTTATGCGACTGAACCTACCTCTAATGTTTTAATCGACCTTTTTACAAATATATCATGCTCAATATTCAAAGTGCGCATGCGTACATATACACAAAATGGATTCGATGACTGCCGCAGACGTAAGGGCGATGTGATGCAACCACATAGTTGTATTTTTTAAGTGCGGATCCACGACCGCGATCAACTTTGAACAGAACTTCGAAAGCTTCTACATTCTGAGAGACTATTCTGAGGGAATGGGCGTGAAGTTCCAAACAAACTACCCGGAGCTGCTTGAGGGACAAGTAGGCTGCACTTTGCGGGGAAGTCGTCACACGTAACTTTAGATAACCAGACAAGAGTTCGAAACAATGGTCACTGAAATTAATCGATTGTTCGCCGAGGTAGAAACTCATGGACCATCTGGTTACATTAAAGGGTGGCTGTCGTGCCTAACTGGCTATTTGGCCGACTTTTGCCTGCCCAACCCCTACACCAAGGTATTGCGTGTCGAGTTGATATAGTTGCTGTACGTCCAACATTGGGTGTAGGCCTTATACAAATTGGACAAGTTGATTGATGATCGAAATGTGACTGTTTTCCACCCGAGAGCACTTCATTTGCACAATCCTATGGAAAAGTCGCTTCGACTAGTGAGTTTATGACTTTTTCGGTGCACTTATCATTGGTGTAGATTGAAATCAGCTCATTGAGAAGAAATTGACGGTCTATTGTGCATAGTTGACTTTTCTACTGTTTTATATCTGGGGGATTCCTGTGTGTGTGTGTGTGATTTGTTGATAGCATTTAAGCGCAGCAGGGTTGAATATTGTTTCCAGGTGTTTGTTGTATATACCCCTATTGTTGAAACAACTGATTTGTCCTTAACGAATTGCGCCATGCACTGTGGAAGTAGTAGGGAAGTCGCGTTTGTTCACTTATTTCGAGCGTCGAGTGACCCCAACTCGCACTTATTTGCACATAAAATACATAAAATGGCATTTAACCCTTTGTGACTCGTAAATAAATAACTGGTGGTCTTCTTGTTATGAGGTTTTGTGGCTAACTCTGGTCGAAATAGTTGGTTTAATAGTGACGTGTGCGGTCCACACACAAAAGTTTGTATCCGTGTGTTTGAACAAGTACGCATGCTCAAACAATTTATCGTTATACTCCAACTTTACCATACCACCAATATAATGAAAACAACGGAAATATTCTTTTAATTGGGTATATTTAATCAAATGTGTACTAGCATGTTAAATGCACAGGGGTTTGTTGATTTTCAAAATATAATCCGATTAAAAAGTTAGGTAATCAGCTTATAATAAAAATAGGCGTTTTACCATAATTTACACAAATGTAGCTTGTGTTTGGAGTATTGAACTATGTAAGTAATAGCAGTGATATCACTCCTTTCGCAATATTATTGAGCATTTGTGCATGTTTAATGATCAATCGACTGGTGGATCTTTGCCTATTGTGGTCCAACTTTTACAGTTCTAAGATGAACTTTGGATTCATAAGATGTCGCATTCTCCACATATAATAATTATTGTTGTGTTGAAGTTTAAAATAAGGCCGATGATCAAGCCATCTAACTAAACTTTATTTGCGCACACTTGAAGATTTACATTCCACCACTGTGGTGATTTATTTTTTAGTATAAAAATTAATAAGTACCTTCATAATTTTGTTATAGCTTCATTTTAACACCCACCAATTGTTAAACGAATGTTAGTGATCAATTGAAATCAATCGGAACTTTCATGAGCTTTAGTAATGCTGGGTTATTGCTAAATTTATTGAGTTGTTGTCATTAAGATATGATTTTTGGCCAACTCTTAAATAACGAAACTATTCAATGGGGGTTCGAAACGTGATAACTATTGTTGAGTGACTGATATGTGGTGCACAAAACCGCCATAGTTGTTCTTCATTTCTTAAAATTAGACAAAAAATATTTCAGGCGCCATGTCATAAAATACTTCAATAAACTTTTCATTAAAAATATCCCAAGCAACAGTGGGCTTTAGCACTAGTTGCTAAATATTATACAAAGATAATTGTTGCATATAATGAACCCGCTTTTCGACGTGTTTATTTGAACTCTGTATTGTAGTGATATTACATTATCGCGTAAAACGTGTATCTATTTATTTTGACCAATGGAACACTACAACTCAAGCGTAAAACTTGGCATAGATTGTTGTCGCACACGAAAGAGTCAACTATTTGATTTTGCGCTAGTTATAAAGTAAAATAGGTTTGAAAATGAATTTCAAACTAGTAGATGGTTATATAAGTGAGTTACAATTTATGTCATACTCGTGATGACGTAGCTTAAAGACACGAACATCCGAAATAAAACTGCAAATGTTCATCATAGAATAATAGATCGGCGCTCTATTTAGTTTTGTAAGCCTTTTCAGACAAATTGAGCGTTAGAAGTCGTTAGTACCTTTGATTGTACGATAACAGGAGTAGAAGTTGATAATCAACTAGACAATAAGGTTAGTGACTGCAACTCATACAACTAACAACCATAACTCCGAACACCGTTCCAATTAAACCAAGTATAATAGGATAATATAGACTGAGCTTTTCTGTTAATTTAGCGGTGCAACCATCACTGTATAAGGAATCGTTCGATTGGGTGCATTTATTTGTGTCTTCACAGCAACTTTGAGGTAAATCAGCTGCCGAAAAAGAGTTTGGACCGGTACTTCCACAGCATTTCAACTACAGCAGGTTATTATAATGTCGTCCTGTAGAGACCGAAACAAATGGTGAACATGAATGTACTTTGTACTGCAGTTGATTAATTATCTTTTCACTTTCTGGGCTAGTGCTGTACTTCGAAAAGTAGCCATCAACGCAGGTGGTAATACTTTCCATCACCTAGTAGTATTGGAAGTAAATAGATGGAGCGGGTAGTAGTATAGCGTAGATAAAGTTACTGGTTTCTTCTTCAACCCTGCAAAAATCAAAGCACCTCCTGCAGCAATGATAACGACGAAAGTGAATCCAACCAAGACAATCCCACATCCGCCAGGATTTTTAACACACTGAACCGCCATATTGATCACAACGAGAAGCAGAATACCCGCCCCAACAATGATAGCAATGTAACCAATAGATAACTTGAGACTTTCTTGACATATGTTGCTAAAATAATACTGGGAAATAGCACCAATAGCAATCAGCGTTAACCCAATTAACTAGATAAAATAATTAGTTAGCATCATAATAGATGTTGATGCAAAACAACATCGTTGGGCAGAGTTGCTTACCAGAGGTATAACATTGAGAAATCCAATAAGACAAGCTGCAGCTCCCATTACTTAGATTTTATGAGATTAATACAGTAACTCGCTTCTACTCACTCGAGTAATCGATTAGCTAAGTTTATTATATGGTTTATAATTTACTAGATTAATCCCCTCTGTTTTATGGATTCGGGGCAATTTTAACAAAGCCACACTATAGATATTGCAATGAAGTAACTTTTGGCACACAAAGAAAGTACTTATCCAATGGGTTCAATAACAATACGACCAGTAACATATTTTAGCTGTTTGATGTTCCACCATAGTTATAACTCCCTTAATAGGGTTACAATAATCTAAATCGCAGATACTGTTGTTTCGAGTGCATTATAAACACACAAACTGTGACCACCAAATTTCAACTTCAATATCAAGTGTTTGGTGTGAAGCAAATCCATTTTAGTAACCAGCTAATAGTTAAAGTGTATAAATCACTGTATGGTAACGCCTTAAGAAGATTGAATTGAATGAATCAGTTTAACGTATTTTTTAATTTAAAATGAGTCAGAGTAAAACCAACGATTAAAATATAGAAATCAAATTAAAAGTTTTTTGTTGTCACCCTATTTTATTAATGTGGAGGGGACTCATTTGAGAGAGAGAGAGGGAATTATCTACCTTAGTTTATACGCAAAGTTTACATTCGTTAATTTCAGTAGTAGTGAAATAACGATTATAATTATAAAGCTTGTTATTGTAACTTTATTTGTTGTTAGAGTTTTATAGCTGATAAATTCAACTATGACACAAGTGTAAAAACTGACCCATTACAATGCTATTACAAATCCTATTTATATTGCTCATCTGCAAGTATTTAACTGCTCAAAGCCCCTGGCTTTTCTACTATTAAGGAGATCCAACTACACTGGTAGATGTGTAGTCTCTAACCTGCTAACCCAACACATTCGAAAGAGAAATCCTATGATAATGTTTTTTTGTTGTGGTTACTATTGTATGCGACAAAAGCAGCATATTACTCTTTGATTAACTAAGATTATCTACGACTTTCATTCATTACTTTATACAGATTTGTTATGTTTACCAGACCATTGGACAGAATTCGGGTTTCTCAACCCATACAATCGGTTATCTTTGTTAATGGATTCATATAATGACTCCGTTGGTGATAATATTTTTTAATTCTTTTAATCGTATTCAAAATATAACTATGTTTGATCTGTGATTACTCCACTACTATAATTATGGCCTAAAGACGGCTTGTACTTTGTCAACTGTTTTCGCATTTAACATCCATATAAATTCATCTTTATTTCAACGTTTTTGAAATATTTAACCGATGATATTTTCAGTTGTGTAATAGCATATTGTAGCATTTAAGTACGCACTCTATTAGATTGTTATCCTTGATGGCGCTATTTATGTAAATTGAACATGGACAACTATTGTTGTTCCTGATGGAAAAAAAATGTTGTAGTTCGGTAGAACTTTTTTGTTTTTCTCCAATGAATGCCGACATTAACCCGAAAATATATCCAAATATTCAGAGTTATTCAAGTTACATGAATTGGACACTTTTGTGGATGATTATTCTAGCAGAAGATTCCATTGTAAATAGTCTATGTCCAACGTTGTCCAAATTAAAATCAATAAAATGCCCCAATGTAAACAACTGCAAAAGTATTCTTTGTGTTGCCCTTTTTGTTGCCAAAACTGTCCCTATGTTGGATAGCTCTTGTGATGTACGCTGCGTTCAATGATATCCAATCTGGACCGTACACAAACCAAGATGAACCTATCTTCTCACTTTCCTACAACATTGAAACCGACTTCTACAACATCGAACACTATGAACGTCAAAATGGAACGTTTGGCGATGGAACACTGACTTTCACTCCAGAGCTGATTTCTGGTAGCTTGCTTAACTTTATATTGCCCACTCTGAAAGAATTTCTCAATTTATTTCAGTCACAACCGATAACAGTATTTTCAATGTACTTGTATGCAATAAATCAAAAAGAAATAGTGGACAAAAAAACTGTCGAGTGATATAAATCGCGAAATTATTGCATTACTACGAAACCTAGCACAAAGTAATACAACCTGCACTAAACACCAATAAGAATTGAACAATATAAACGTTGTTATTCAACAACACTTTAGATGTATCTTGGTTGACCGCTGAATTGGGCGGGAATATTCCCATTGACTATCCACTATTGGAAAATGAAAAAATGAAGGCGTTCATCTCAAAGACTCTAGGCAGTATGTAAATTTGTCGTTCTCTGTTCTAGATTATTATCAATCACAGGTTTTATTGGACAATTTGTGTAGGTTATTCCATCCATCAAATTATCGATACCAAGGCATGTTCTTTGCACAATGTTGTAGGACTTCTTTCAAACGGCCAACATTACTATTCTACTGACGTAAACAAGATCACCAGGGTGCTATCTTCGAAAACCATGTCGCCCATTGTTAAAATCAATAATCTAATTATCTCTGAAAAGTTTACGGTTTTCGAGGAAGAAATCGATTTGAATGTATGCACAATGAGGGTTGGGTGTAAGTTGAGCGTTAATTTTAGTATATTTTATCCCTGGAAGATTTTGTTGACGACCTTACCTTGTCGATGTATGTAGAGGAGGTTTGAACTTGCTCAAATGGACAAAATTGATATTCGCCAATCCAAACACGCATTTAGGCAATTTAGTTGACTTTATTTTTTAATAAAAAAATTCAAACTATTGTTGTTTGATACAGAAAACAATTGTCTGCAATGTAATAAACAACTTTTCCTCAAAAAGGGTTGACAATTATCCAGACTCTTCCGTAACTTACAGGGTTGATCAAAAGTTTGGGTGTAAAACTTACACCTATTAGATTTATTTTTAAATTTATGTTAAACTCTCGCCGTGTAATTTCTAGGAGCAGTGTCGCGCTGAGTAAACTGCAGATTGAATTCGTAAAGGGAGTTATTCATTTCACAGGCAACTATCACTCAATTAAATGTCAATTAATTATGGTTACTTAAAATTGCACTTGGCAGTCACATAAATAATCTTACATAATTTAATTGAATTTTTAGTTGGTACGCACAATTTTGGTTCATTGATTTGACCTTTTGTTAAAGTGGGTTATTAATTTTTGTAAATCTCCTGCAAACTCACTCGCCTAAACATATGGAGTTATTCTATTTAGCAGGAAAATTTGAATTAATTAAAATGGCGTAAAAATCAAAACGCTGTGCGTATATATTTGTTGTTAATTTCGTTGCTTAAATAATTATCAGTTTAAAAAAATTCAAGAATCAAGTGAAAAATAAAAAATATTGTCTCTATTACTATTAGGTATTCTTACTAGAAAAATCTTATAAAAATAAAAGTTTTTATTTGTCTGCGTGTGACCACTATTACGCATGCTCAAATTTGTATTCATTATACAGAGTATACACCACTAACTAATGATATGACGAAAAAATAGATGAAATCCGTTTATTGTACTACACGGAAACAAACGCTTACATTATGTTTGAGTGTAGTCGCATTTTGTTGATTTTCATCAATACAATCCGATTAGACTACCAAATAGCAGTTATTTCATAATTTTGCAAATATAGTTTGATTTATGCACCGAATGTCAAAGTTGGAAATTCATATCATTGACAAACCATTTTATTTCATTATCAAAGAGTAGGTTTACATGACAATGGAAGATCGACATTGTTGTCTATTAAAAAATGTTCAAACAGTTGATATCAAGGCTTTGATTTTTCATCCTGCGTCTTATACTCGAGTATATACGTTAATACCCAATGAAAATACCATACAGAATGCAAAAAGAACAACACAAATACAGTCCAAGGAAACATAATTAATTCAAGTTCAAACAATGAAAGTTAGAGTCGGCTAAACTCTATGATAAACAACTTTTTTCTGACCGAAGAAAACAAAGCAGGCGCTAATATTGGCAAAGACCTAAGTTGGGCATATTAATAGGTAAGTTGGAGTAACCAATACCATCAATCCAGTTATTATTCCAAACAAGCCCATGGTGATTGGATAGAAGTTCTTGTAACGTTTGGCGAATTTGGTGTAACACCCTTGTCGGTACAAGTCCACACTCAGAGAGTCGCAATGTCGCTTAGTTGAGCAGCAGGTCGGTGGCAACTTACCAGCATAATCGGAGTAACTCTGAGTGCCACAGCATTCAAACTATTTTCAACGCGATCAAACATCCAGCCATATTTCAGTTTAGTACTTTCGATTGAACAAGGTCAATGATACTTTGACTGGTTTTGCTGGTGTCGTATGTGGATATGGCTTCGGCTAAACATTCTTTAGTGTTCTTAAGCACCTAAAATTGACGTAATAACTTCAACTTACAACCACGTGTATATAACTAGGCAAGCATAAATAAAGCGTGTAACCACAGCACTCGAAGTGGAGATCACCCACGGTAAACAAAACAAACGCTACTACTCTAGAGTGGAATTACTTTAGGCTTCTCTAGAGAACCATAAATAATTAGGCCGGTCATGCAAAGAATGAAAATCATCGAAATGGCGGTGTAAAGAGTGCCTATCCATCTTTTGTCGGTGCAAAGCGCCACATACCCCAAAGCCACAACACCAAAATAGAACGACCCCAGAATTATGCCAAGTTTTTGCACAGAAATGTAGAAACGGTCAGCACACAAATCTCCAAAGAGCGACTGACTCACCAGACTTGTGGTTAGTAGCGCTGTACCCAGCACCTAACACCAAACACTATAGAAACAGCCGTGCATGCATCCATAGCGTACCAGTGGTAGAACAGTAAGCGTAACGTAGAGACACTTATAAAAACCCATCAGCAAACAACACCTCTAGGAGAAAACTTTGGTGATACGCAGAAATCAACTGGAAGCTAAGCTGTACGATTAACAGATTCACCAATATTTACCCTATTTACACATTAAAAAAAACTTCTAAATTAAAATCCATTGTTTAATGTCGATAAATGGGCGCGTTAAATTCTTTTTCAGAAATTGTATTATTTTAGGTTGATATAAAGTGCTAAAAATGGGCAAATGTTTTCAACAATTGTCCATACAAATAAGGCCACTTTATATCGCACATTTATTGGATTAACAGAACGATTAATAACTGAACCATTGATGTAAATCTAACTAATTTTGTTGTTAAAACTATAAAATATAATATTTAATTTGTTGTTAGCTGCAGCAGCTTAGCCATACAGTGAGTTACCGTTGCTCACGAACCTACAAACAAATACGACTGAGCAGCCGGATTCAAAAAGCAGATAAACACATTGACTGATGAAGTTATTTGTTATATTTCGTTGTGCCATTTAAAACGACACCTTATTTACCTATGTATAGACAAAACATAATATAGCAATGACCACGCCGCTTTTCTGAATTTAAACATAGAATTGGCATTTTTTGCATGCATGTTTGTTAGCGACTTAAGCATGGTATAATCGAGTTAAGTAACATGTGAACAGCCTGCGCGTAATTTGTCCCCCCAGTTTAGATGCAGCTCGAGTCATAATAAAATGAACAACAATCAACATCAATTCCATCATCACACTGCAACGTAAGTACACTTTCATATATCAGCCCTAAGTCAACAGTATTGTCTCGTGAAGTAGGAGCTTAATCGTCGTTTCCGTGGATCATTATAAGGGATTAGGTTTTATCGTGACAAATTTAGTTGTAACACACTCATTATACTATCCTGAGTATAGTATGGGCAAAGCTACGATTATTCATTTAATAGCGAAACTTCTTTCACATACGAAATTACAGAATAATTGAATTATTCCATTTCAAGCATTCTTTCTAGTTAGCAAACATTTAGACAGGAAACAGTTTTTATTATTCATTCCAGGCTCGTAAAAACGTCATTCTGACGGGTTTTGAGCAAAGTCGACAAAATTCAATATTTTATATGAACCAATTAAACTTTGAACACACAGTAGGCCAAGTTATTTCATTTAGTCTTTATTTATTTGCAAACATGAAGTTTTTGTCGAACGGGAAAAGCAAAAAATTAATGACCAACACCACTAAGGTTTCGACGATTTACACTTCAAAATTTGAAGTTCAAATAGTGTATTGGCGCGTAACCACACATGATGAACAAAGCTCAGTAAATAATAAAGAACTATTATACAATATCAAAAACAATTGAGAAGGTATGAACAATCAGGAGATGATTTTGTCTAGAAAGGAGTTGACACGTTCGAGCGTGAGAGAATTGCTGAGCGCCATCAAGGGGTCGGCACTAAAGATTTCATCCACCTCGATATCCGCGTTCCTCGACTCTGTGATGGACGGCTTTCTCAGTTGGTAGCTCAACTTGGTGGAGTTGGAAAATCTGTTTCTGAGAGCAGGCAACTCGCCGTCGGAGTCGTATTCGTTTTTGATGCTGGCCGACTCATCACTTACAAGAGCTGCTAGTGCGGCGGCGTTGTCCGGATTGAGTTGCTCTACCGAATCCGTCGAGTTGAGCTTGGACGAGTTGATGGTGTTGTGGCGCAGCTTTTTCCTAATTACGGCTGACTTTTCGCGCGAAGAAAATGAAGCTCGGCGCGATTGGCCACTCGCCTCACTATTGAGATTGATAATAGGAGAGTCTTTGATCAACGTTCCAGGAAAGGTGACCAACTCGTTGTTCTTTTTATTTTTACAGCCAGGACTGAAGTAGAACTCGACGTGGAACCTCTCAGGAGAGTCTTCCGGTGCCATCGGATCCTCGTATTGGATGATGACGATTTGGGAGAGGAAGTCAAACTCCTGGATGTGTTGCAGTCGTCTATTGGCACATTGCCACTGGTAGCAATCCTCATTGAAGAGCCCCCCATACCAGAATGTGTTGAATATGCCGTAGATGTGGGACTCGCTGGTGAAATAGAAACGCGACCTCACATGGCGGTGTGGACTCACGATATCGGTGTCGTAGTCGGCATCTGCATTCAAACGGTGCGTGGAGTCTTGATGACTCACGTGGGAGAGGTCGCCCTTGATTTTCTTCAACAACAATTTGCAGGCTGATTTTCCGATTTGCAGCTTTTCCGGCACCGATATACCGTATTCGAGTGGAATGACAGCGCTGGCAAAACTCTTGGACAAATCGAACAACGGTTCAATGGACTCGAGTCCCAAGTTGAAATTGTGCAGATAGTCATACTTGGCACAATCATAGATATCCGGTATGAGACTGATATTGAAGGTGCCGTCGTGTTGTTTGAAATCCTTTTCCAATTTGCCCCAGCGTCTCTCCATGAGGTTGATTGTTTCGTGGTGATAGAGATTAAAATGTTTATACATGGACGACATAATTTTGGAGTTGTTTGTAGTTCCGAGGTAGTCGGTGAGGGCAGCATCTCCTCCTACTACTGTGGCGGTTGTTGCTGTGTCACTCATCACATCACTACTGACACTGTTTTTGATGGTGTCCAAGTAGGAGTTTTGTAGAGTGCGCAGCTGGTGGGTGATATCGTTAAGCAGTTGGTGTATTTTTTCGCAAGCTTCTCTGGGATTTTTGACTTTTTTCAAATGCTCAATTAGCGCCTGGTTCTTAGTGGGCGCAAGGAGAGCCAATTCACCTTCGCCAAGAGTTCGATCTTCTTTGAGGATGTTGTGCAGTTTGGTCTTCACTTGTTGGAGAAGGAACTCAGCGTCGTCACACGCATCCAACATGAGTGTTGATGCTTTGTCCATACTCACCAAATGAACGAGGATCGAAGTGAGGCTGCTTTCCAGCGCAAGAAATCCCTTGGCAAAAGCAGCGGCAGTGAGTTGCACCCTGCCCTCGTCACTTGCATAAATTTTGAGGTCATGTCGATAGGTGCTGTGTAAACGCAACACTCCATAGTGGTTACTAACGGATTTTTTCAGGGATTTGCGTTGATGTTGGACGAACCTACTTGATTCAGACGGGTAGAGGTAGCGATAAGCTTTGCCCAAATCCTCTGCCTGTTTGAGACCAGCTTCGGTCAACTCGCCGCCCCACTTCAACACCAATAGCAATGTTTGACGGTTGGCCGGCAGATCTTGATGCTGGCCTTTAAATTTGTAGTGCAGAATGGCGTTTCTGTCGTCGGTCAACGATTTCAGTTGAACTTTGCGATTTATACCAGAAAACTTGTCGTACATCTCCAACACGTATTTCATCTGCAACAACTTGGCTGGACTCTCAATGAATTCACCTTTCGTTGATCGTACCGGGTCGAACAACAAATCTCTCGTCACATTGAGTACGTCCTGGAGTTGTTTGGGGGTTTTCAGCTTCACTCGAGCTTCCTCATTGCCGCCATACTTTTTAAACAGTGCAATGAACTTGTCGTGTTGCACGATCATTTTCATTTTTTGTTTTGGAGTTCGATCGGCATGTCTCACAATGGCGATTATGCAACGGAATTCCAACATGGACTTTCCAGTGGCTTCGCTCTCGCTTTTCTCGCCACTAGACAAACTCATGGTGGACACACTGGGCGGAATGATGCAGAACGAATCCACGTTCCTTGCAATTACTCCTGTCAATATGGACGCACAATCGTCGTAGTATCTAATAAAGTTCATAGACGTGGGCAGTCAGTGGACTATTTAACAAAACAACGAATTCGTGTGCACTATTTATCTTAGAAAATCCAACGAATTCGTGTGCACTATTTATCTTAGAAAATCCAACGAATTCGTGTGCACTATTTATCTTAAAAATCCAACGAATTCGTGTGCACTATTTATCTTAGAAAATCCAACGAATTCGTGTGCACTATTTATCTTAAAAATC